>JARQOD010003539.1:0-63667 GCA_033576555.1 Oophaga sylvatica
GATCTATTAGTGTGACGTGCTTCCATCAGTATCCAATACATTGGTTGCAAACACTATAGAAGTACACAAAGGGGCCTTTCACAGCTAGTGAACACTTGTGTGCAGTGTTCACTGTAGTTTGAGGTTTTCATTTTTGGAGTGAAGATCACGCTCCAGTTAGTTCTTCAACCACTGCTGGTTGTAGTCTGCTGAGCGTGTGCCACTGCCTCATCCTTGACATTTTTCTCAAATTGGTGCTGCTCCATTCTATTTCAAATAACTCAAATCTATTAGTGTGACGCGTTTCCATCCGTATACAATACATTGGTTGCAAACAGTCTAGAAGTACACAAAGGGGCCTTTCACAGCTAGTGAACACTTGTGTGCAGTGTTCACTGTAGTCTGAGGTTTTCATTTTTGGAGTGCAGATCACGCTCCAGTTAGTTCTTCAACCACTGCTGGTTGTAGTCTGATGAGCGTGTGTCACTGCCTCATCCTTGACATTTTTCTCAAATTGGTGCTGCTACATTCTATTTCAAATAACTCAAATCTATTAGTGTGACGCGCTTCCATCCGTATACAATACATTGGTTGCAAACACTATAGAAGTACACAAAGGGGCCTTTCACAGCTAGTGAACAGTTGTGTGCAGTGTTCACTGTAGTCTGAGGTTTTCATTTTTGGAGTGCAGATCACGCTCCAGTTAGTTCTTCAACACTGCTGGTTGTAGTCTGCTGAGCGTGTGTCACTGCCTCATCCTTGACATTTTTCTCAAATTGGTGCTGCTCCATTCTATTTCAAATAACTCAAATCTATTAGTGTGACGCGCTTCCATCCGTATCCAATACATTGGTTGCAAACAGTATAGAAGTACACAAAGGGGCCTTTCACAGCTAGTGAACAGTTGTGTGCAGTGTTCACTGTAGTCTGAGGTTTTCATTTTTGGAGTGCAGATCACGCTCCAGTTAGTTCTTCAACCACTGCTGGTTGTAGTCTGCTGAGCGTGTGCCACTGCCTCATCCTTGACACTTTTCTCAAATTGGTGCTGTTCCATTCTATTTCAAATAACTCAAATCTATTAGTGTGACGCGCTTCCATCCGTATACAATACATTGGTTGCAAACAGTCTAGAAGTACACAAAGGGGCCTTTCACAGCTAGTGAACACTTGTGTGCAGTGTTCACTGTAGTCTGAGGTTTTCATTTTTGGAGTGCAGATCACGCTCCAGTTAGTTCTTCAACCACTGCTGGTTGTAGTCTGCTGAGCGTGTGTCACTGCCTCATCCTTGACATTTTTCTCAAATTGGTGCTGCTCCATTCTATTTCAAATAACTCAAATCTATTAGTGTGACGCGCTTCCATCCGTATACAATACATTGGTTGCAAACAGTCTAGAAGTACACAAAGGGGCCTTTCACAGCTAGTGAACACTTGTGTGCAGTGTTCACTGTAGTCTGAGGTTTTCATTTTTGGAGTGCAGATCACGCTCCAGTTAGTTCTTCAAACAATGCTGGTTGTAGTCTGTTGAGCGTGTGCCACTGCCTCATCCTTGACATTTTTCTCTAATTGGTGCTGCTACATTCTATTTCAAATAACTCAAATCTATTAGTGTGACGCGCTTCCATCCGTATGCAATACATTGGTTGCAAACAGTCTAGAAGTACACAAAGGGGCCTTTCACAGCTAGTGAACAGTTGTGTGCAGTGTTCACTGTAGTCTGAGGTTTTCATTTTTAGAGTGCAGATCACGCTCCAGTTAGTTCTTCAACCACTGCTGGTTGTAGTCTGCTGAGCGTGTCACTGCCTCATCCTTGACATTTTTCTCAAATTGGTGCTGCTCCATTCTATTTCAAATAACTCAAATCTATTAGTGTGACGCGCTTCCATCCGTATACAATACATTGGTTGCAAACAGTCTAGAAGTACACAAAGGGGCCTTTCACAGCTAGTGAACAGTTGTGTGCAGTGTTCACTGTAGTCTGAGGTTTTCATTTTTGGAGTGCAGATCACGCTCCAGTTAGTTCTTCAACACTGCTGGTTGTAGTCTGCTGAGCGTGTGCACTGTCTCATCCTTGACATTTTTCTCAAATTGGTGCTGCTCCATTCTATTTCAGATAACTCAAATCTATTAGTGTGACGCGCTTCCATCCGTATACAATACATTGGTTGCAAACAGTCTAGAAGTACACAAAGGGGCCTTTCACAGCTAGTGAACACTTGTGTGCAGTGTTCACTGTAGTCTGAGGTTTTCATTTTTGGAGTGCAGATCACGCTCCAGTTAGTTCTTCAAAACCACTGCTGGTTGTAGTCTGCTGAGCGTGTGCCACTGCCTCATCCTTGACATTTTTCTCAAATTGGTGCTGTTCCATTCTATTTCAAATAACTCAAATCTATTAGTGTGACGCGCTTCCATCCGTATACAATACATTGGTTGCAAACAGTCTAGAAGTACACAAGGGGCCTTTCACAGCTAGTGAACACTTGTGTGCAGTGTTCACTGTAGTCTGAGGTTTTCATTTTTGGAGTGCAGATCACGCTCCAGTTAGTTCTTCAACCACTGCTGGTTGTAGTCTGCTGAGGTGTGTGCACTGCCTCATCTTGACATTTTCCAAATTGGTGCTGCTACATTCTATTTCAAATAACTCAAATCTATTAGTGTGACGCGCTTCCATCCGTATACAATACATTGTTGCAAACATAGAAGTACACAAAGGGGCCTTTCACAGCTAGTGAACATTGTGTGCAGTGTTCACTGTAGTCTGGGTTTTCATTTTGCAGTGAGATCACGCTCCAGTTAGTTCTTCAAACAATGCTGGTTGTAGTCTGTTGAGCGTGTGCCACTGCCTCATCCTTGACATTTTTCTCTAATTGGTGCTGCTACATTCTATTTCAAATAACTCAAATCTATTAGTGTGACGCGCTTCCATCTGTATGCAATACATTGTTGCAAACAGTCTAGAAGTACACAAAGGGGCCTTTCACAGCTAGTGAACACTTGTGTGCAGTGTTCACTGTAGTCTGAGGTTTTCATTTTTGGAGTGCAGATCACGCTCCAGTTAGTTCTCAAACAATACTGGTTGTAGTCTGTTGAGCGTGTGCCACTGCCTCATCCTTGACATTTTTCTCTAATTGGTGCTGCTCCATTCTATTTCAAATAACTCAAATCTGTTAGTGTGACGCGCTTCCATCCGTATACAATACATTGGTTGAAAACAGTCTAGAATACACAAAGGGGCCTTTCACAGCTAGTGAACTGTTGTGTGCAGTGTTCACTGTAGTCTGAGGTTTTCATTTTTGGAGTGCAGATCACGCTCCAGTTAGTTCTTCAAACAATGCTGGTTGTAGTCTGCTGAGCGTGTGTCACTGCCTCATCCTTGACATTTTTCTCAAATTGGTGCTGCTCCATTCTATTTCAAATAACTCAAATCTATTAGTGTGATGCGCTTCCATCTGTATACAATACATTGGTTGCAAACAGCCTTTTTGTTAAAGTACAGTATTATATCGACATTGTACAGGTGTCGCTATTCAGTCTGATAACTAGATATCATTCACCTTTTCTATCAGTTGTCGTTGTTTCAGCACCACTTGCAGGTATATATTTTGCTATTGTGACTATGCACTATTGACTTTAACAAGGTAATGCATGGTTTTTGTTACCGATTCTCATGTTTACATGATGGACCTTTATGATATGGGTTGTTAAATTTTTAATTAAATATGTATTTTTTCAAATGACACAAATAAAAGTAATGTTGAAGAGGACTAGTCCTACATCCATTGTTTGCACAATATTACAGGTGTACATCACGTCCCTTAATCAACAATGGATTATTATATTTACTTGTATGCTTTTATTTAAAAGCCAAGAAGACTGAAGGCTAACCTTCGCACTGCAGCTGTTGTCAAAGTTCAACCCACATTATGCACTTCCAACATTGCAGCATTTGAGGCATGATGTGAGATGGATTTGTCTAAGTTATGGAGTGACAAGGTTCACCATCAGTACCCTATAGCATAAGTAGGCTTTTGTGTTAGCATTTGTGTTCGACATGTGGATATCTGCAGTAATATGTCACAATTATTTAGTTACAGATTTGTGACAAAGACTAATAATTTTATGGTTTTAAAGGTGACGTTTCACTTGTTTACAGCTTAGAAATAAGGGTGTAGCCTCTTATCTATGTGTAGCAGTAGCCACTTTAACATGTCATGTTTTTTTCAACATGTGTAGCTAGCTAGCAGTAATTTTTGCCGGACACACAGCAGGGGAACAGCAGGCGTTACTGAACCCCACAAACACATCAGCGATTGTTTTGATCTGTGCATCCAACACTTCTGAGCAGCAACTGGCGGTGTTGAAGCCCAGGGTAAAGGAGGATGTAGGCAGAGGCCTAGTATGAGATGTTAGAAGTTTAATTTGGAGTTAGCAGCATTAATTTTTGCCAGACACACAGCAGGGGAACAGCAGGCGTTACTGAACCCCACTAACACTATAGCTTGTGTATTGGTCTGTGGACACGACACTTCTGAGCAGCAACTGGCAGTGTTGTAGCCCAGGGAGTAGAGTTCAGGTGGTAGAAAGATGAACATAACAGGAGACATGGATAACGTTGCCAACCAGTATTTAATCTGAAACCGGACAGGAAATTCATGCGAGATCCATGCCTTGTTCATTTTCTGAAAAGTAAGCCGGTCTACATTATCGGAGGATAGTCGCATGCGACGGTCTGTTAGTACACCACCTGCAGCACTAAAGAAGGCTCCGATAATACACTGGCAGCAGGGCAAGCCAGCACCTCCAATGCATACTGGCTAAGCTCTGGCCATGTATCCAGCTTAGAGACCCAAAACTTGAATGGGGAAGAGCCATTTGGGAGTACACTGAGAGGGCAAGACATGTAGTCTGTCACCATCTTACGGAAACGTTGCCTCCTGCTGACTGGAGCCGTCTCGGATGGTGTAGACATTGGTGGCGCTGCCACAAAACTTCTCCACATTTGGAACATACTGGTCTTGCTGTTGTGAATGTGCTAGAAATGAATTCTGAGCAGAATCTCCCTCTGGTGGTTACAAACAGTACTGAACTATCCAATGAAGATTGTGAAGATTGGAGATCAGGTGTTACTGACTGGTCTTATATAAGGGAGGTTCCCTCCCATCAGGGATGCCGGTGATCAATTGTTCTGGTCTCATCTTTGATTCCTGTACACTTTGTAGCTTGCTGTTTCGTGCCTGCATCTTTTGCTAACAGATAAGACATTTTCTTCTTTTATTTTTTTGTGCTTGTTTTTTGCATTTTGTCCTGCACTTCTGTGGGGGTCTGCCGGGTCCCCTTGGGGGGCTTGTGCTCCTCTCAATTTAGTTCAGCCACTGTTGTTTGTTCATTTGCCTTTTCAAGTTTTTTCAGTGGCTGCTGTTTAGTTTTTGTTACACCAGAGAACTAATTTAGGTGGTAGAGGTCGTGTGATCTCAGGTGTTTTTGTAATTAGTAGAGTTGGTACTTTTCAGGTTTTCTGGGATTGCAGTAAGTGCCCTTCCTATCCTTTTCTATTTAGGAAGTTTGGGCCCCAACGTTTGCTCATACTATTTTCTGTCTGTGTCAGTATTTCTTCTTGTCTAACCGCCATTACATGTTTGGGGGCTTTCTATGTTCTTTGGGATCTGCTCCGGGGCAGATAGCTTTCCTCTTTCTATCTTTAGGTGTAGTTAGCTTCTCAGGCTGTGACGAGGCGTCTAGGACCAACGTAGGTACGCTCCACGGCTGCCTTTAGTTGTGGTGGTTAGTCAAGGTACTGCAATCCCATAGATTCCAACCTCTCTGGTGTATTGCCTTTTTTGCCTGCTCTCCTCAGCTACCAAATCATAACATCTTGCCCTGTGCAGAGGCGCTGCTTGTGCTCCCTCTTGTTGCAGAGCTGTCTCCACTGCCTCGACGCACACAGCTGCTTTGTAAAGCAGTAGCAGCAGCAGTGCTCTCGGCTGGAATGGAGAACATTATGGATTGCACCAGTGTGTCTTGGTACTCCCGCATTTTACGCTCCCGTTCAACGGTGTGATGAGGCTTTGTAAGTTGTCACGGTAGCGAGGGTCTAGGAGGGTGGACACCCAATAATCAGACGTGGTGAGAATGTGGGCGATGCGGCGGTCATTTCTCAGGCACTGCAGCATGAAATCAACCATGTGCTGCAGACTCCCAACTGGCCAAGAAACGCTGTCCCCTGCAAGAGGCGTCATCTCTGCCTGCTCTGCATCACCCCACCCTCGCTATACATACTGACTAGAGCGTTGTGTACCTCCCTCTGGAGCGATGTCTTCCTCCTCCATTGACTCCTCCTCATCCTCCTCACAAAGTGAGCCCTGCCCAGCCCTTTGTGAGGAACCACGTTGCGCTGACTGTCCAGAAGGTGATGGAATTTGTGACTCCTCATCCTCCACCTCTTCCAAAACCTCATCCCTTAGTGCTTGCAGTGTTTTTTGAAGCAGGCAGATAAGGGGGACAGTCAGGCTGACTAGTGCATCATCTGCACTCGCCATCCGCGTTGACTCATCAAACGCACGCAAAACGTGGCAGATGTCCTTCATAGAGTCCTTCGCCAGTCCTTACACTGGCTGCCCATTCATTATAGTATCCAATTCAAAGTACTGGTTGTCACCCACAAAGCTCTCCACAGCGCAGCACCCCCCTACATCTCCTCCCTCATTTCTATCTATCGGCCTAACCGACTGCTGCGCTCTGCAAACGACCTTCGACTAACCTCTGCACTAATCCGTACCTCCCACTCCCGACTCCAAGACTTCTCCCGTGCTGCGCCAATCCTCTGGAATGCTCTACCCCAAGAAATTAGGACTATCCGCAATTAGCATGGTTTCAGGCGCTCCCTCAAAACACATTTGTTCAGAGCGGCCTATCACATTCACTAATCAAAGTCATTCTATGTGTAAGTCTGTGTGTGTAGCCCATTCACTATCTCCATCCATCCATCACTCCCTCAAAATGGCTGGACCATCATTGTAAATACACCATTGTATATAAACACCTGGACTTTGTATGTCCCCCACCTCATTGTAGATTGTAAGCTCTCACGAGCAGGGGCGGCTTATATTGCTTTAATTATTGTATTGTTAACGTTGTTACTTATGACTTGTGTTCTGAAACTGTTAAACTGTAAAGCGCTGCGGAATATGTTGGCGCTATATAAATAAAGATTATTATTATTATTATTATTTTAGAGGCCCACTCAGTAGTGGTGAAGTGTGAACGGCGCAAATTGCGAGTTGATTGCGCCTGATGCAGCTGATACTCCATTACTGTTGGCTGCTGCTCACACAACCGCTCAAACATATGTAAAGTGGAATTCCACCTGGTGGGTACGTCACATATGATGCGATGTTCAGGAAGGCGAAATCTGCGTTGCAGAGCTGCAATCAGCGATCTGGCCATGCTGGAACGTCGCAAGTGAGCGCACTCTAGGCGGACCTTGTGCAGCAGTGCATCAAGATCCGGATAGTCCCTCAAAAAACTCTGCACAACCAAGTTGAGCACATGTGCCAGACATGGTATGTGAGTGAGGTTGCCAAGGCCCAGAGCTGCCACCAGATTTCGGCCATTGTCACACACTACCAAGCCTGACTGGAGATTCGCTGGCAAAAACCACACGTCGCTCTCCTGCTTGATGGCATTCCAGAGCTCCTGTGCTGTGTGGCTTCGATTCCCATGGAAATTAATTTCATGACGACCTGTTGACGTTTGGCCACGGCTGTGCTCATATCGGTCGCAACAGGTAAGCGTTCACGGGTCCATGTGGAGTTAGACCGTGACGGCTCCTGCAGCGATGATTCTGAGGAACTGGAGTAGGAGGAGGAGTCAATGTGTACAGACTTGATTCCTGCAATCCTTGGAGTTGGCAGAACACGTACAGCGCCACTCGCAAGATCAGTACCCGGCTCCACAACATTGACCCAATGGGCAGTGAGGGAAAGGTATCGTCCCTGGCCATGGGTACTGGTCCACGCATCGGTGGTCAGGTGGACCTTGCTACTGACGGCGTTTAGTAGCGCATGTTTAATTTTTCCCTCAACATGCTTTTGCAGACCAGGGACGGCTTGCCTGCTGAAATGAAATCGGCTTGGCACATTGTATTGTGGGACTGCCAATGATATTAAGTTACGTAAACTGTCAGTCTCCACCAGCCTGAATGACAGCATTTCAAGGGACAGGAGTTTTGCAATGCCAGAATTCAGAGCCTGTGCTCGTGGATGGTTTGCCGAGTATGGCCGTCTTTTATCCCATGCCTGTGCTACCGATGGCTGTTTTGTGGCCTGGGAGTGTGAGGATGACAGGGAACTTGCTGCTGTGGGTGGAATAACACTTTGTCTCTGGACAACAGTGACCGAGGTTCTTCCATGGCGATCCTGTGAGGAAGCCGAACCAGCTGTGTGTGAGCTCGATGAAGAGGCTTCAACACGACCTGAAGATGTAGGTGCTGCTGTAGGTTGGCCTACATCTCCAGTGTGTCTTTGTAACTCAACTACGTGCTTTGTCCGCACATGTTTCCACATATTAGTGGTATTGAGGTTACTGACACTTTTACCTCTTTTTACTTTTTGATTACACAGCTTGCATTTGACATAGCAAATATCATCTGCAAGTGTGTCAAAAAAGGACCACGCAGTGCAAGTCCTGGGAGCGCACGTTTTGACTTTTGGAAGACAACTGCTCCGAACAGGTGCCAAACTGGAGGCTACAGGCAACCGAGTCTGCAGCCTAACTCTCCCTCCTGTTTGTACCGTTGGGGCAATGTCTTCCTCTATCTTCCGTCTATCACTAACCACTTCTCTAGGCCTCTCACAGCTTTCAACCTCTGAGACACACAAGGATGGTAACACCCTTGACCTGGTCTTTGTCCGCCTCTGTTCAATCTCCCACCTTAATAACTCACCGCTTCCACTGTCTGACCACAAAATTCTCTCCTTCACGCTCACAAATCCTCCACCATCCCAGCGCACTCCTACCTACCACACATTCAGAAATCTACAAGCCATTAACCCTCAGACACTTTCAGATTCCCTACACTCATCACTGTCCCCAATCTCCTCTTTTTCCTGTCCTGATCTGGCTGTTCATCACTACAATGACACTCTTAGAATCACCCTTGACCAAGTAGCGCCGCTCACCCTCAGAACTTCCAAACACACAGTAAAACAGCCCTGGCTCACATTGCAAACTCAAATTCTTCAGCGATGCTCTAGGAGTGCTGAATGCCTTTGGAGAAAAACACGCACACCACAAGACTTCATCCACTTTAAATTCATGTTAAGAACTTATAATGCTGCCCTTCACCTCGCCAAGCAGACCTACTTCACCACCCTGATCTCCTCACTAGCCAACAACCCCAAGAAACTTTTTGACACTTTTCACTCCCTCCTCAGGCCAAAAGCACAAGCCCCTATCACAGACATTTGTGCTGACGACCTGGCCTCCCATTTTATATAAAAAATAGATACTATCCGTCAGGAAATCTGCTCTCAACCAGCAAGGGCTGTGACTCCCATCCCACCCTGCTGTTCCCCTGGCTAACTTTCCACATTTGATCCCATCACAGAAGAAGAAGTCTCCAGAGTCCAGACTCCTCTCTTCCTCTCGTCCGACTACATGCACTACCGACCCCATTCCCTAACATCTCCTCCAGTCTCTCTCTCCAGTTGTCACAACTCACCTAACTAAAATCTTTAATCTCTCACTCTCCTCTGGCATTTTCCCATCTGCCTTCAAACACTCCATCATTACTCCACTACTAAAGAAACCCACTCTCGACCCTTCCTGCACAAACAACTACAGACCGGTCTCCAATCTCCCCTTCATCTCTAAACTTTTGGAGCGCCTAGTCTTCTCCCGCCTCACCCGTTACCTCTCCAATCACTCCCTCCTAGACCCTTCACAGTCCGGCTTCCGCACCCTACATTCGACCGAAACTGCACTCATCAAAGTGAGCAATGACCTTCTTACAGCAAAACGTAATGGTGACCACTCTCTGCTCATTCTTCTCGACCTTTCTGCAGCTTTCGACACGGTTGACCACCGTCTCCTACTGTCTAGGCTCCACTCACTAGGTATTAAGGACACTGTTCTCTCCTGGTTCTCCTCCTATCTTTCTGACCGCTCCTTCAGTGTTTTGTTCTCTGGCTCCACGTCATCTTCTCTTCCTCTCACTGTCGGTGTACCCCAGGGTTCAGTCCTTGGCCCCCTTCTCTTCTCTCTCTACACAGCCACAATTGGAAAGACCATCAGCAGATTTTGCTTTCAGTACCATTTTTATGCTGATGACACACAACTATACACGTCATCCCCTGACCTCACCCCCGCTGTACTACAGAAAGCCACCGACTGTCTGTCCGCAGTCTCCAACATCATGTCCGCTCTGTATCTGAAACTCAACCTCTCCAAAACTGAACTTCTTCTGCTCCCGCCGTCTACTAACCTCCCTAAATTTGACATATCCCTCTCCGTGGGCGGCACCATAATAACACCCCGGCAGCAGACTCGCTGTCTGGGTGTTATGTTTGACACCAATCTCTCCTTCACCTCCCATATACAATCTCTTGCCCGCTCTTGCCGCCTACACCTAAAGAACATCTCTAGAATCCGCCCTTTTCTCACCATGGAAACAACAAAAACCCTCACTGTAGCATTGATCCACTCCCGCCTGGACTACTGCAACGCTCTATTACTTGGCCTCCCCATTACTCGACTATCCCCTCTCCAGTCCATCCTTAATGCAGCAGCCAGGGCAATCCATCTGGCTAATCGGTACTCGGACGCGTCCGCTCTTCGCCAGTCCTTACACTGGCTGCCCATTCATTATAGGATACAATTCAAAGTACTGGTTCTCACCCACAAAGCTCTCCACAGTGCAGCACCCCCCTACATCTCCTCCCTCATTTCTATCTATCGGCCTAACCGACTGCTGCGCTCTGCAAACGACTTTCGACTAACCTCTGCAATAATCCGTACCTCCCACTCCCGACTACAAGACTTCTCCCGCGCTGCGCCAATCCTCTGGAATGCTCTACCCCAAGAAATTAGGACTATCCACAATTTGCATGGTTTCAGGCGCTCCCTCAAAACACATTTGTTCAGAGCGGCCTATCACATTCACTAATCAAAGTCATTCTATGTATTCTGTGTAAGTGTATGTGTGTGTCTAGCCCATTCACTATCTCCATCCCTCACTCCCTTAAGATGGCTGGACCATCATTGTAAATGCACCATTGTATATAAACACCTATACTTTGTATGTCCCCCACCTCATTGTAGATTGTAAGCTGTCACGAGCAGGGGCAACTTATTTTGCTTTAATTATTGTATTGTTAACGTTGTTACTTATGACTTGTGTTCTGAAACTGCTAAGCTGTAAAGCGCTGCGGAATATGATGGCGCTGTATAAATAAATATTATTATTATTATTATTCCTCTGAGCTGCTCCCACCACCTTCCTGTTCCTCATGCCATGTTGGGTCTTGGACCTCATCATCTCCATTACCCTCTTCCAACACCTGCTGCTGTTGGGTGGTCTGGCCAACACCATGCTCAACAGAAACTGGCACCTGAGTCTCATCATCATCAGATGCGTTCTGCGGTGTGCTGACCATCGGCACTGTCTCACCCGCCTCTTCAGATTCAGAGAGACACAGCTGTTGCGCATCACTGCATACTCCCTCTTATTCACATTCCAGAATGCTGCTTGGCTGGGCCCCTGTTTGCAAGCCAACAGATTCTGAGAACAGAAGCAGACACTCAGCTGGCTCCTGTACAGAACTCTCTGACTGCCTGGGCAATTTGGCAGGCGGTGAAGAGACAGATGGTTGCTCAACAGTGCTGTGGTCCTGAGAGGAGGTGGAAGCAATTGAAGTCGATGCATTGGCTGACATCCAACCAACAACGGCTTCAATTTGTTCTTCCCGCAGCAGGGGGGTACGCCGACCTCCTACAAAAGTGCGCATAAAGGAACGCTCACGGGGAAAACTGGTGGATGCTGTGTCACTGGGGGCGGCAGCAGCCACAGAATCCCCACGTCCTCTCCCTCCTGAAACTCCACGGCCACGACCACGTGCCTTACTCCCTGCCTTCTTCATCTTGGTAGATTGATAAAGAAAGTCTGAAAAGTTATAAGGCCTAAGTGTGGTTATTCCGCAGAGACTGCAGTGAACACTGCACACAACTGTTCACTAGGTGTGAAAGGCCCTTTGTGTACTTCTATAGTGTTTGCAACCAATGTATTGTATACGGATGGAAGCGCGTCACACTAATAGATTTTAGTTATTTGAAATAGAATGGAGCAGCACCAATTAGAGAAAAATTTCAAGGATGTGCCAGTGACACACGCTCTGCAGACTACAACCAGCAGTGGTTGAAGAACTAACTGGAGCGTGATCTGCACTCCAAAAATGAAAACCTCAGACTACAGTGAACACTGCACACAATTGTTCACTACCCAACGCGTCACAGCAGGAAGGCAGTCTGTGCGTCCAAACAAAGGCGCAAGCATACATGCACGTACCCTGTTTATAAAGCTATATAAAAAAAATTATGTAGTAGTGACACACACTTTATTGAGGTACAGTATTACATCGCCATTCACCATCTGTGGCTATGCAGTCTCATCTATATATACCTTATCTATCCGTTGTCATGCTTGCAAGTCCACAGTCAGGCATAAATAGCAATTTTCACTATGCACTATGCACTTTTTAACCCCTCTCTGACATTAGACGTACTATCCCGTCCATAAAACCCGTGCCATTCTGCCCATGGACGGGATAGTACGTCATAGGCGATCAGCTGCGCTACTGTAATGTCCCACCCTGGGACAAAGTAAAAAAGTTAAAAAAATAAAATAAACATATTATAAAAAAAAATCCAAAATAAAAAAAAAAAAAATATATTCCCCAATAAATTCATTTCTTCCTGTAAATAAAAAAAACAAAACAATAAAAGTACACATATTTGGTATTGCCGCGTCCGTAACGACCCCCCCTATAAAACTGTCCCACTAGTTAACCCCTTTAGTGAACCCCTTAAAAAAAAGAAAAAAAAACGAAGCAAAAAATCAATGCTTTATCATCATACCGCCGAACAAAAAGTGGAATAACGCGCGATCAAAATGACCGATATAAATAAACATGGTACCGCTGAAAACGTCATCTTGTCCTGCAAAAAATGAGCTGCCATACAGCATCATCAGCGAAAAAATAAAAAAGTTATAGCTCGCAGAATAAAGCGATGCAAAAATAATTATTTTTTATATAAAATTGTTTTTATTCTATAAAAGCGCCAAAACATAAAAAAATGATATAAATGAGGTATCGCCATAATCGTACTGACCCGAAGAATAAAACTGCTTTATCAATTTTACCACACGCGGAACAATAAAAACGCCTCCCCGAAAAGAAATTCATGAATTGCTGATTTTTGTTCATTCTAACCTCCCAAAAATCGAAATAAAAAGCGATCAAAAAATATCACCTGCTCAAAAATGGTACAAATAAAACGTCAACTCGTCCCGCAAAAAATAAGACCTCACATGACTCTGTGGGCCAAAATATGAAAAAATTATAGCTCTCAAAATGTGGCGATGCAAAAAACTATTTTTGCAACAAAAAGCGTCTTTTAGCGTGACAGCTGCCAATCATAAAAACCCGCTATAAATAGTAAATCAAACCCCCCTTTATCACCCCTTAGTTAGGGAAAAATAATAAAATTAAAAAAAAGTATTTATTTCCATTTTCCCATTAGGGTTAGGGTTAGGGTTGGGGCTAAAGTTAGGGTTAGGGTTGGCGCTAAAGTTAGGATTAGGGTTAGGGTTGGGATTAGGGGTGTGTTAGGGTTAGGTTTGTGGTTAGGGTTGGGACTAGGGTTAGGGGTGTGTTGGGGTTAGGGTTGGAGTTAGAATTGGGGGGTTTCCGCTGTTTAGGCACATCAGGGGCTCTCCAAATGTGACATGGCGTCTGATCTCAATTCCAGCCAATTCTGCGTTGAAAAAGTCAAACGGTGCTCCTTCACTTCTGAGCTCTGCCATGCGTCCAAACAGTAGTTTATCCCCACATATGGGGTATCAGCATAGTCTGGACCCCAAGAGTTATTGCGCAATTTGTCCTATTTCTTCTGTTACCCTTGGGAAAATAAAAAACTGGGGGCGAAAATATCATTTTTGTACAAAAAAAATTATTTTTTTGTTTTTACGGCTGTACATTATAAACTTCTGTGAAGCACTTGGGGCTTCATAGCGCTCATCACACACCTAGATAAGTTCCTTGTGGGGTCTATTTTCCAAAATGGGGTCACTTGTTGGGGATTTCCACTGTTTAGGCGCATCAGGGGCTCTCCAAATGCGACATGACGCCCCCAGACCATTCCATCAAAGTCTGCAATCCAAAACGTCACTACTTCCCTTCCGAGCCCCAACGTGTACCCATACAGTAGTTTACTCCCACATATTGGGTATCAGCGTACTCAGGACAAATTGGGCAACAACTTTTGGGGTCCAATTTCTCCTGTTACCCTTGTAAAAATAAAATATTGGGGCGAAAAAATCATTTTTGCAAAAAAAAAAAAAGATTTTTTATTTTTACGGCTGTGCGTTATAAACTTCTGTGAAGCACTTCGGGGTTCAAAGTGCTCACCACACATTTAGATAAGTTCCTTGTGGGGTCTATTTTCCAAAATGGGGTCACTTGTGGGGGGGTTTCCACTGTTTATGCGCATCAGGGGCTCTCCAAATGCGACATGACGCACCCAGACCATTCCATCAAAGTCTGCAATCCAAAACGTCACTACTTCCCTTCCGAGCCCTGACGTGCGCCCATACAGTAGTTTTCTCCCACATATTGGGTATCAGCGTACTCAGGACAAATTGGACAACAACTTTTGGGTTCCAATTTCTTCTGTTACCCTTGTGAAAATAAAATATTGGGGGCGAAAAAATCATTTTTGTAAAAAAAAAAAAGGATTTTTTATTTTACGGCTGTACGTTATAAACTTTAGTGAAACACCTGGGGGTTAAAAGTTCTCACCACACATCTAGATAAGTTCCTTGAGGGGTCTAGTTTCCAAAATGGTGTCATTTATGGGGGTTTCCACTGTTTAGGCAGATCAGGAGCTCTCCAAACACGACATGGCGTCCAGCCAATTCTGCGTTGAAAAAGTCAGACGGCGCTCCTTCCCTTCCAAACTCTGCCATGCACCCAAACAGTGGTTTACCCCCACATATGGGGTATCAGCGCACTCAGGACAAATTGCACAATAACTTTTGGAGTCTTGTTACCCTTGGAAAAATAAAAATTGGGGTGAAAAGATCATTTTTGTGGAAAAAATATGATTTTTAAATTTTACGGCTCTACGTTATAAACTTGTGTGAAGCACTTGGGGGTTCAAATTACTCATCAAAATTCTAGATAAGTTCCTTAGGTGGTCTAGTTTCCCAAATGGGGTCATTTGTGGGGGGTTTCCACTGTTTAGGCACATCAGGGGCTCTCCAAATGCAACATGGCATCCAAACTCAATTCCAGCCAATTTTGGTTGGAAAAAGTCAAATGGTGCTCCTTCCATTCCGAGCTCTGCCGTGCGCCAAAACAGTGGTTCCCCCCACATATGGGGTATCAGCGTACTCAGGACAAATTGTACAACAACTTATGTGGTCCAATTTCTCCTGTTACCCTTGGGAAAATAAAAAATTAGTGACTAAAAGATAATTTTTGTGGGAAAAAAATAGGATTTTTTATTTTCATGCCCGGGCATTATAAACTTGTGTGAAGCACTTGGGAGTTCAAAGTGCTCACCAAAGATCTAGATAAGTTCCTTAGGGGGTATAGTTTCCAAAATGGGGTCACTTGTGGGGGGTTTCCACTGTTTAGGCTCATCTGGGGCACTGCAAACGGAACATGACCCCCATTAACGTCTGCATTCCAAAACGTTATTACTTCCTTTCTAAGCCCTGCCGTGCGCCCAAACAGTTTCCCCCCCCACATATGGGGTATCAGCGTACTCAGGACAAATTGGACAACAACTTTTGTGGTCCAATTTCCTTGGGAAAATTCAAAAATTTGGGACTAAAAAATTATTTTTGTGGAAAATTGATTTTTTTTTTTTCACACCCAGGCTTTATAAACTTTTGTGAAACACTTGATGGTTCAAAGTGCTCACAACAGATCTAGATAAGTACCTTAGTGGGTCTAGTTTCCAAAATGGTGTCACTTGTGGGGGGTTTCCACTGTTTAGGCGCATCAGGGGCTCTCCAAACGCGACATGGCATCCAATCTAAATTCCAGCCAATTTTAGTTTGAAAAAGTCAAACGTCGCTCCTTCCCTTACGAGCTCTGCCGTGTGCCCAAACAGTGGTTTTCCCCCACATATGGGGTATTGGCGTACTCAGGAGAAATTGCATAACAACCTTATCTGTCCATTTTCTCCTTTTACCCTTGTAAAAATAAAAAAAAAGTTTGTAAAAGATAATTTTTGTGGCTAAAAAGTAAAATATTCATTTTTTCCTTCCACGTTGCTTTAGTTACTGTGAAGCACCTGAAGGGTTAATAAACTTCTTGAATGTGGTTTTGAGCACCTTGAGGGGTGCAGTTTTTAGAATGGTGTCACTTTTGGGTATTTTCTGCCATATAGACCCCTCAAAGTGACTTCAAATGTGAGGTGGTCCCTAAAAAAAATGGCTTTGTAAATTTTGCTGTAAAAATGAGAAATCGCTGGTCAACTTTTAACCCTTATAACTTCCTAACAAAAAAAAATTTTGGTTCCAAAATTGTGCTGATGTAAAGTAGACATGTGGGAAATTTTATTTCCTAACTATTTTGTGTGATATATTTCTCTGTTTTAAGGGAATAAAAATTCAAAGTTTGAAAATTGCAAAATTTTAAAAATTTTCGCCATATTTGCGTTTTTTTCAAAAATAACGCAAGTTATATCGAAGAAATTTTACCACTAACATGAAGTACAATATGTCACGTGAAAACAATCTCAGAATCGCGAACATCCGTTGAAGCGTTCCAGGGTTATAACCTCATAAAGAGACAATGGTCAGAATTGTAAAAATTGGCCCGGTCATTAACGTGCAAACCACCCTGGGGGGTGAAGGGGTTAAAGGTTATGTTTGTTAATAAAAATGATTATTGGCACATATTATGAGTATTACATGATGGAAATTGTATATTTTTATAAACTGTTTAGTGACATTATTCAGCAAATGTAACATTTTATTAATGTCACAGATAACTTGTAATGCTGATGATGTTTTGAAGTCAGACATTCATTGTCTATACAATAAAAATGGTGTACATACTGTTACTTATCCATCATTAATGGATTCAGATATGTACTTGTATGCTTTTATGTACAACCGTATAGCAGATTCCTTAACTAATTTATTTTGTGGTTTGCATTGCTGTTCAACATGTTAATGTATGTGTTTATGTTTGTAAATTCTTTATTTATCTATATATTTTTTTAAATGAAATCATCATCTTATGGTAGTAAAGGTTATCTTTCTCTTGTTTGAAGTATAGACATTTAAAATTGACATGTAACAAGGAAAATACTTGATCTAGTATTTAAACATCCTCCTTGCACCTGGGCTCCAACACCGCCAGTTGTTGCTCGGAAGTGCTGTTAGCACAGTCAACACTTGATCCTGTGTTACTGGGGTTCAGTAATGTCAGCTGTTCCCCTGCTGTGTGTACGTCAAAAAGTCCTGCTGCCTCCACCCTGTCCTCCTCTCATCCCTGGGCTCCAACACCGCCAGTTGTTGCCTGGAAGTGCTGTTAGCACAGTCAACACTTGCTCCTGTGTTACTGGGGTTCAGCAATGTCAGCTGTTCCCCTGCAGTGTGTACGTCAAAAAGTCCTGCTGCCTCCACCCTGTCCTCCTCTCATCCCATGGCTCCAACACCGCCAGTTGTTGCCTGGAAGTGCTGTTAGCACAGTCAACACTTGCTCCTGTGTTACTGGGGTTCAGCAATGTCAGCTGTTCCCTGCTGTGTGTACGTCAAAAAGTCCTGCTGCCTCCACCCTGTCCTCCTCTCATCCCTGGGCTCCAACACCGCCAGTTGTTGCCTAGAAGTGCTGTTAGCACAGTCAACACTTGCTCCTGTGTTACTGGGGTTCAGTAATGTCAGCTGTTCCATTGCTGTGTGTACGGCAAAAAGTCCTGCTGCCTCCACCCTGTTCTCTTCTCATCCCTGGGCTCCAACACCGCCAGTTGTTGCTCGGAAGTACTTGGCACGGGTACTGACTCCTGCCCAGCCTGGTTACAGCACGACAGCTGTTTCCTGGCAGTGTCAACGTCAATTAACCTCCAATAAATTGTCCTGTCGTGTTGCATTCTGGTTAGCCGACTCTATGGTGCCTGCAGTTTAGGTCATTCCTATGTGTGCTGTGGGATATGTAAATAAAGGCTGTTTCCGTTGTGACAATAGGACAAGCACCCACTGTAGGACTGTGTGATTCGGTAAACTGCGGACGGCTTGCGGCCTGTTCAACTTACATTTTCATGGGTGCCTTATGATACCCGTCGGGTTCCAGTACCGTCAGCTGGTTCTCACACGTGCTTTGGCCTAGGTGCCTCCATCTCGGTATCCGAGTTCCAGCAACGTCTGCTGGTCCTTGGTAGTGCTTTGTAGCACAGGTACTCTCCTGCTTAGTAACCGTGTCCCGTAACGTCAGTGGTCCTCGGTTGTGCCATTGGCTCTTTTCCTTCTGCTGCCCTCCGGGTTCCAGCACAGTCAGCTGGTCTCGTTACTTGCATTGCTCTTGTACCTTCTGCTACCGTCCGGGTTCCAGTACACGTCAACTGGTTCGCAGAAGTTAGTAAGCCTTCTTGTACCTTCAGCTACATTTACAAATTGAAGATTTTTAAAATGTTTTTTTGGGTAATCACTCTGGATCTCCAACAATGAAGACGACGACCCTGATGACCACCCGAAGAAGATGACGACCACAAGGACGAGAGCATCAAGCCAACCAGCTGAACACCATCACAAAGAAGAAATAAATGATTACCAGAAGAAGATCACCAACAGGACAAAGAAGGTTAAGACAAACTACAAGATACAGAACAAGAGACAGAAGAACAATAAGCAGAAGATCAAAAAGCAGAAGAACATGAAGTATAAGACCAAAATGAAGAGCTAAATATATGCTCTAAATTATAAGCAGAAGAAGACTAAGCAGTGTATGGGGGTGAGTCCGTTCCTCCTCGTGGTGCCCCTGGAAAATGCCTGCTGCTGCAGGCTAAACTGAACACGGACAAATACTGTTGTAATTTAAATCTTTTGTGACAGCAAGAACGGAAGGAAGAAAAATTCATACTTTTACAGATTACAAGTACAGGAATCTCTGTCACAAATAAGAATATGATGAAGAAGATGAAGATGAAGTAGAATATGAAGAAGAATAATAGTTTAATAAGAACAATATGATATCACGCTGTATAACAGTTATAGATAATGTCAGTAATCTATATCAAGTGGGACAACATTCTATATAACATATAAATAGGTTATATCAACATGAACATATAGTATTTGATAACATAGTATTACCTGACATAATATCCGAAGTACTGAGGATCTATACTGGATCTGTTTCACGCTGTCTCAGGCTAGAGGTGGACCGGGGTCTATACTGACCCTAAATTGGGGTCCTGACTAGTCCCTCTACCTGGAGGTACTGTTAATGGTACAGAGGTCCAGGCCGCCAGCGTAACCCTATCTCCTATAAGTCCCTGACCACTGTAATCTAGTCCTTAGAAGGACACTGATTACCACCACAGGGATATGGGCAGGTCACCGCTTAATAAACAGTAAAGACAAACGAGACAGACAGGGGATAAAGTAAATACTGTCTTGCATACAACACTTAAACACAGAGGGAACACAAAAGGTCTAGGAGATAAACTATAAGCGAGGAGAGGAGAAACCACAAAGGAGCTCTTAGCTTAAGTCTTCTCAGAACCGATCCTATCTGCTGGTCTGTATGAATGCTTTCACCGGCATCTCCCAAGCAGACTGGCAGGTATATAAAGAAAGCTAATTAGTGCATAATCAAACTGCAGCCGGGCGAGGCTGGACCTAGTCTTAGCACAGAGCTAGGTAGAATTAACTCCCTCACTGCCAAACACAAAGAAACAGCAACTCAGCTGCGAGAAGTCAGAATGTGTAATCGTGACGATCTTCGTGGCGATACACCCATGACAGTACCCCCCCTTCTACGAGGGGCCTCTGGACCCTCAGGGCCAGGTTTGCCCGGGTGAGTTGTGTGGAAGGTCCGAACCAATCGATCTGCGTTAATATCAGACGCAGGAACCCACGTCCTCTCCTCAGGACCATACCCCTTCCAATGAACCAAGTACTGAAGGGACCGGCGATTCACACGTGAGTCAATGATCTTCGACACCTGAAATTCCAAGTTACCATTGACCACCACTGGAGGAGGAGGTAGAGGTGACGGTATAACTGGCGCCACGTACCTCTTAAGCAACGATTTGTGTAACACATTGTGGATTTTAAACGTAGGAGGGAGGTCCAGACGAAATGCCACAGGATTAATTATAGAACTGATCCTGTATGGCCCGATGAACCTGGGACCCAGTTTCCAGGAGGGAACCTTGAGTTTAATATTCTTGGTCCGGACCAGACACTCTCCTCCTATCAGCCATACGTTTGTAACGGTTCCCCATAGCACTCAGATTATTCAGCACTCCTCTCCACACTGAAGCAAGTGACGACGAGAATCGTTCCTCCTCAGGAACCCCAGAAGGGCCCCCCCATTGAAAGTACAAAACTGGGGATGAAAACCATATGCCCCAAAAAACGGGGACTTACCAGTGGACTCGCTCCGCCTAAGAGCGAACTCTGCCAGCGGCAAGAAAGAAGACCAGTCCTCCTGGTTCTCTGAGACAAAACACCGAAGATATGTCTCTAGGCTCTGATTCAGATGCTCTGTCTGACCATTGGTCTGCGGATGAAAAGCCGAGGAAAATGACAATTGCATCCCCCGACGTGAACAAAATGCCCTCCAGAATTTGGACACAAACTGAGACCCCCTATCTGACACCACATCAGAAGGCAACCCGTGAAGTCTCACAATCTCCCCAATGAACACCTGCGCCAGAGTTTTAGCATTAGGAAGAGCAGGAAGAGCAATGAAATGTGCCATCTTACTGAACCTGTCAACTACAACTAGTATGACAGTTTTCCCTGACGACGGAGGGAGGTCCGTAATGAAGTCTATAGACAGATGAGTCCATGGACGCTCCGGAATTTTCAAAGGTAAGAGGGTCCCAGACGGACGGGTATGTGGGGTCTTAGAGCGAGCACAAACCCCACAGGACGCGACAAAAGTTACTACCTCTTTATTTAAGTTAGGCCACCAAAACCGGCGAGAAAGGAGATCCACAGTTGCTTTACTCCTGGGTGTCCTGCCAAAGCAGAATTATGATGTGCCTCGATAACTTTTTGTCTTAACTGATCTGGAACAAACAGTTTCCCTGGAGGTCCTACAGGGGCATCCCCTGAGCCTCCAATACCTCCTCCTCAAGCTCAGAGCATACAGCCGACACCACAACTCCCTCCTGAAGGATAGGAACCGGGTCATCCGTCTTCCCGGCCCCTGGGAAACTACGAGATAAGGCATCAGCCTTAACATTTTTTGACCCAGGACGATATGTGACGACAAAATTAAACCTGGTAAAAAACAACGACCATCTAGCTTGTCTGGAATTCAGACGCTTTGCAGATTCTAAATACAGGAGGTTCTTGTGATCAGTAATGACGGTGACCGGGTGGACTGCCCCCTCCAAAAAGTGACGCCATTCCTCAAAAGCCAACTTAATGGCCAAGAGTTCCCTATTGCCGACATCATAATTCCTCTCGGCGGACGACAATTTTTAGAGAAGAAAGCGCACGGATGCCATTTACCAGGGGACGGACCTTGGGATAATACCGCACCCACCCCTACGTCAGACGCGTCTACCTCCACAATGAACGGTTGTGATGCATCAGGTTGAATAAGTATGGGTGCCGAAGCAAAACATTTTTTCAAGGAGGAAAATGCTTGACAAGCTTTGTCAGACCACCTAGAAAAATCCGTCCCTTTTTTTGTCATGTCAGTGAGAGGTTTGACAACAGATGAGAAATTACGAATACATTTCCGGTAGTAGTTAGCAAACCCCAGGAAACGTTGCAGTGCCTTAAGATCCTCTGGCCGATCCCATTCAAGCACTGCTCTCACTTTCCCAGGGTCCATACGGACACCGGAAGCTGACACCAGGAAACCCAAAAACTGAAGTTCCTGTACGGCGAATACACACTTTTCCCATTTGGCGTACAGTTTATTGTCTCGCAAGATCTGCAACACCTGTCTCACATGCTCCTGATGAGACACAAGATCTGGCGAGTAAATTAAGATGTCATCTAAATAAACGACCACAAACTGCCCCACAAGGTGGCGAAAGATGTCATTAACAAAATGTTGAAACACCGCCGGGGCAGTAGTCAGACCAAAAGGCATGACAAGGTTCTCATAATGTCCCTCCGGAGTGTTAAACGCCGTCTTCCACTCATCCCCCTCCTTTATCCTAATCAGATTATACGCCCCCCTGAGATCCAACTTAGAGAACCATTTGGCGCCCACAATCTGATTGAAGAGATCAGGAATAAGTGGGAGCGGATACGGATCTCGGACAGTAATCCGATTAAGCTCACGGAAATCCAAGCAAGGGCGTAGGCCTCCATCTTTTTTCTTCACAAAGAAGAACCCCGCGGCCACTGGGGAAGATGAAGGTCTAATATGCCCCTTGGCCAGACTTTCCGAAATATAATCCTTCATAGCCTGCCTCTCAGGACCAGAAAGGTTATATAACCTAGATTTAGGTAACTTAGCATAAGGAAGCAATTTTATTGAACAGTCATACGCGCGATGAGGAGGTAATTCTTGACACCCCTCCTCAGAGAACACATCCTCAATGTCCTCCAGAAAAGGAGGCAAAGTTCTAGGCACGACCGCACTGATGACCGTGTTCATGCAGTTACTCTTGCAAAATTCACTCCACTGGCTTATCTCTCTGGATTGCCAATTAATCACTGGGTTATGTTTAGCCAACCAAGGAATTCCCAACACAATAGGAGTAGGAAGACCCTCCAACACATAACAAGACAATCGTTCTTTATGTAATGCCCCTACTCGAAGGTCTATGTTATGAACAGCTTGTACAAAGCTACCTTGACCGAGAGGCCTGGCGTCAATAGAGAAAATAGGGATCGGTTTGGCCAATACACTCAGTTGCATACCTTGCACCTGGGCAAACCGAGCGTCCACCAGATTAGCCCCGGACCCACTATCAAGAAGAACAGAAATCCTCTCAGCTCTCGTACCTACCACCACCTCCGCTGGTACGAGAAACTGAGACGGACCTGGGGACGAAATACATACTCCCAGGTTGTCGTCCACCACACAACCTGTGATTAACAGTTTTCTGGCGACTTCTTGCTCAGCGAGGCACGGGATTGACACCCCTCAACAAAATGCCCTCTCTCCCGCAGAAGAAACACTTTCTTGTCTTGCGACGCACCGCCGATCCCCTCCCTCGAAAAGATGTCCCTCCCAACTGCATAGGTTCCTCAGAACAGACCAGGGGAACCTCAATATAAGGGACTTTAGTAGTGGGTGGAGTCATAACAGGGGGCGGAGTTACCTCGCACCTCTCCCGAAGCCGTCTATCAATGCGAATAGCAAGGGCCATAGCGGCCTCCAGAGACGGGGGAGAATCATACTGAGCCAACACGTCTTTTAATTTGTCAGATAACCCTTGACAAAACTGGCTCCTAAGAGCTGGGTCATTCCACTGAGTATCTGTGGCCCATCTACGGAACTCAGAAGAAAACTCCTCCGCCGGACGATCTCCCTGCTGTATCTTACGTAACTTCGTTTCAGCAAGGGAGACCTGATCCGGGTCATCATATACCAGACCCAGGGCAGTAAAAAATCGATCTACTGACTGAAGAGCCGGGGAGCCCGGAGGAAGAGAGAACGCCCAGGATTGAGGGTCCCCTTGTAAGAGCGAGATGACAATTCCCACCCTCTGCTCTTCACTCCCCGATGACCGAGGCCGTAGCCGAAAATATAACTTACATGCCTCCCGGAAGGTAAAAAATTTGTCCCGCCCACCAGTGAACCTGTCCGGGAGAGCAACTTTAGGTTTAGATCTGGATTGCTCCGGGGGGGAACAAAACCTTGGACTTAATGTCCGTCAGCTCCATGGACAAACTCTGCAACTGCAGGGCAAGCTGGGCTACTGGATCCATGGTAGCTGGGGAGAATCTTTTTAGTATGGCCGGTGAAAATATCACGCTGTATAACAGTTATAGATAATGTCAGTAATCTATATCAAGTGGGACAACATTCTATATAACATATAAATAGGTTATATCAACATGAACATATAGTATTTGATAACATAGTATTACCTGACATAATATCCGAAGTACTGAGGATCTATACTGGATCTGTTTCACGCTGTCTCAGGCTAGAGGTGGACCGGGGTCTATACTGACCCTAAACTGGGGTCCTGACTAGTCCCTCTACCTGGAGGTACTGTTAATGGTACAGAGGTCCAGGCCGCCAGCGTAACCCTATCTCCTATAAGTCCCTGACCACTGTAATCTAGTCCTTAGAAGGACACTGATTACCACCACAGGGATATGGGCAGGTCACCGCTTAATAAACAGTAAAGACAAACGAGACAGACAGGGGATAAAGTAAGTACTGTCTTGCATACAACACTTAAACACAGAGGGAACACAAAAGGTCTAGGAGATAAACTATAAGCGAGGAGAGGAGAAACCACAAAGGAGCTCTTAGCTTAAGTCTTCTCAGAACCGATCCTATCTGCTGGTCTGTATGAATGCTTTCACCGGCATCTCCCAAGCAGACTGGCAGGTATATAAAGGAAGCTAATTAATGCATAATCAAACTGCAGCCGGGCGAGGCTGGACCTAGTCTTAGCACAGAGCTAGGTAGAATTAACTCCCTCACTGCCAAACACAAAGAAACAGCAACTCAGCTGCGAGAAGTCAGAATGTGTAATCGCGACGATCTTCGTGGCGATACACCCATGACATATGAGTAATGTTAACAAAAAGATGAATAGCAAGAAGTTTAAGAAGAAGATAAAGAAGGTGAAGATGAAGAATAATTGGATGAAAAAGATGATGCTGCTGAAGATTATGAAGGAGAAAGTGTGGCAAAAGTTAAAAAGGTGAAGAGCATGGAAGTTGTGAAACATACATATTTGCCAAAATTGAAAAAAGGTTAACAACATTGTCAATCCGAACATCTTTAAAAAAAAAAATATTTATGCTATTCCATTTGATTGGGTTAAACATCTATGCCTTTAATGTCTCCTCAACCTCCCCCAATACATTCTACATTACTCTTTGTTGTTTTCCTTCATGTACAATTAACCAACAAGGCTAGAATGGTTTTTTTTTAATTCCGATATTTTGTTCCCATAGACTTACATTGGATTTCCGGTATCGGTATCGGGTATCGCCGATACTTTTTGGGTATCGGCGATACCAATTCCGATCCGATACTTATTGGTATTGGAAAGTATCACTCAACTCTAATGGTGAGCACATTGAACCCTCAGGTGCTTAAGCCGTAAAAATAAAAATAATCACATTTTCCCCACAAATATGTATTCACCACAAAATATGGCATTTTCATAAGGGTAACCGGAGAAATTGCACCATACAATTTATAGCGCAATTTCTCCTGAGTACGCTGATACCCCATATGAGGGAGAAAACTACTGTTTGGGAGCACGGCAGGGCTCGGAAGAGAAGGAGAGTAATTTGACTTTTTGAATGTAAAATTTCCTTGAATCATTATTGCACGTCATGTTCCATTTGGAGAGCCCCTGATGTGCCTAAACAATGAAAACCCCCCACAAGTGACCCCATTTTGGAAATTAGACCCCTCAAGGAATGTATTTAGATGCATCGTAAGCTCATTGAACCCGCAGGTGCTTCACAAAAGTTTATAAAGTTGTGCCGTGAAAATAATAAGTTATAATAAGTTTTTAATTTTTCTAAAGCCTAATAGGAAATTTTTTTTTACAACAAACTGAGGTCCATTTTTTCTGAGTACGCAAAATCCCTACATGTAATCGATTAACATTTTTCAGGCACAGTGCAAAGCTTAGAAGGCAAGGAGAGTCAGTTTTTACTGTTATGGTTTGCAGGTACCATAACCCACTGGGAGAGCCCATGAGGTGCCAGAACAGCAGAACCCCCCTTATGTGACTTCATTTTACAAACTATACCTCTCAATGAATTCAATGAATTCATCTAGGGGTGCAGTGATCATATTGACACCACTGGTGTGTCACAGAATTTTATACCATTGAGCAGTGAAGAAAAAATAACTACATTTTTACCATCAAATATTGTTTTAGCCCCAGATTTTACATTTTCACACAATAAGTGGATAAAATTGGCCCGAAATTTGTCCCACAATTTCTACTGAATGTGGCAATACCCCATATGTGGCTGTACAATACTACTTAGCCATACGGAGAGACTTGGGTGCAAGGGAGCACTATTTGCCTCCTGGAGCACAGATTTTCCTAGAAGAGTTTGCGGACTCCATATACGGAACCCCTAATTGCTAGAAGAGCAGAATTCCCCCTCAATTCACCCCATTTTAGAAATTATACCCCTTTGGGAATTTATCTACAGGTGTAGTGCTGATTTTGACTCTATGGGTATTTTCCAGAAACAAGCAGCAATGAATGTGGCCAAGTGAAAACTGCTTCTGTAGTGACCAGTATACTGTAGTGACCAGTACATTGCAGTCACCAGTACATTATGCCCAGTCCATGCTACTGGTGGCATGCATCCTTAAGTTAGGTGGGCTCTCATTGCTTCTGAAATGCCAAATGTGGAACCTATATGTGTTTTAGGTACACTGTGGGGCTCACAAAAAGGGGGCATTCGGATTTGGAACCACAGAATTTTCTGAATGTCTTTTGGCGGGTGAGGAGACACTTTGCTTTTCTGGAGTCTTTGTACTAACAGTAACGTGGAAGCGCACTATGTTTCTGTTAACAGAAAATGGATGTGAGTGAGGACTTGCTTTTTTGTGGATTAAGGCCTGTTTCACACATCCGGCGGGCGCCTAAACGGCGCCCCGGCATTTAGCCGCAGCGCCGCATGCGGTATTTTCTCTGAACAACGGATGTGCCGCATCCGGTTTTTCGCCGCATCCGGTTCACGAATACGGCAAAAAACCGCATACGTCTCATCCGGTGTATCCGGTTGGCATCCGTTGACGCCGTAATGCGCCGGATCCGGCTTTTAAGCACGCCCATTTTGGGGCCCTTTTTGGGGTTCCAAATATGATTGGCTACTGTAATCCTATATATACACTGCTCCTACATCCCTTCTTTGACAGGTTGTAGAGGAGAAAGTGCAGTTTGGAGAGAAGAGCAAGTAGCAAGTGATTGGCGAACATGGAACCCATTATCGGCAATATCTTCAGGAATCTTGTTGATTTTACTGCGGAGATGAATCGATTGAGGTTTATCGTTCTGGAGAAGGAGCTAAAGTTTGAGGAGCAGCGGCGTCAGCGCCTGCGAAGTTGCCGCCGTATGTGGATCCACCCCATCACGTCACAGAGATTAACTCGTGGTGTCTATTCCACACTGAACATGGAGCTGCGACAAAATCCAGAGAAGTTTTTTGCCTATCTGCGGATGAATATAGAAAACTTTGATGATTTGCTGGAGCGTGTTGGAGACAAAATTAAAAAATCGGACACCTACTGTCGGTTCTCGATATCTCCGGCGGAGCGTCTCATGGTGACTATAAGGTAAGCTATATGTATTGGTTCTGTTTGCTTGAGCGCACTTGTAATTTTATCATTAATTGAACATCACAGGCCAACTAGGAAACCATATGAGTAGCCCCAAATCTAGTTATAAAACAGTCTTTCTCCTAGATATTATTATTTTTGGTATCTCCAATAGTCGTAGCTGAGTTCTGGTATGTAATGCTGCGTTTCTGAAATAATTTGTATTTTCTAATTTGTTTTCAGATTTCTGGCAACTGGCGAAACTCTATCATCGCTCCATTTTCAGTATCGGATTGGAATCTCCACACTATCCGGCATAATAAAGTATACTTGTCGTGCTCTGTGGGATACTTTGGTTGGAGAATTTATTCCAGAGCCAACAACACAGCGGTGGCTTGAAATAGCGGACCAGTTTCTAGCCATCTGCCAGTTCCCCAATTGCCTGGGGGCCGTTGATGGAAAACACATCCGCATTCAAAAGCCAAAAGGAACTGGATCTGAATTCTTTAACTATAAGAAATATTTCTCTATCATCCTGATGGCTATTGCAGATGCGCACTACAAGTTTATCGCGGTGGACATTGGGTCTTATGGACGGTCTAATGACTCCCAAGTCTTTAAAATATCTGCTATGGGACGTAAATTGTATGGAAACCGTTTTCAGTTTCCCCCCCCAGGCCACTGCCTCAAACCTCAGGCCCACCAATGCCATTCGTTTGTGTAGGTGATGAGGCATTCCAGCTGTCCCAACACCTATTGAAGCCGTATGCCAGCAGAGAATTGACACATACAAAGCGGGTATTTAACTACCGCCTCACAAGATGTCCTGCGCCCTTTCATCGCCAGCATCAATTCTTCTGCTGTGGAATTAACAGACCAAAAAAAATTGGTTTATATGTTTTGATTGTCCCTGTTTTAAAATATAACATTCAAACAACGACATTATTCCGACCACATGCAATCATTTTTTGTAGCCATCAACAGTACCAGGGTAAACCGTATCCCTGGCCAAAAAAAAACAAACAAAAAAAAAACATATGATAATAAAAACATGGAAATTTCACATAAGAGCATGAGTAGCTAAGGTCAGGGGCAGCCAAAAAAATAACATTGCAACAAAAAGAAAAGTACATCAACATTTGTATACTAAACACAGGAAAATAATAGCTGCATGAGTAGATAAAACCGTGACAAGCCACAAAGAACAAAGATTGCAAACAAAAAAAACATTAGCATAGTCATACAATTCAACAGACCATGAGTAGATAAAACCATGACAGGCCACAAAGAACAAAGATTGCAACAAAAAAATATTAGCATAGTCAAACAATTCAACAGACCATGAGTAGATAAAACCGTGACAGGCCAAAAAAAAAAAAACATTGGCAAAAAAAATGGAGAGAAACATTACTATAGTAAACACATGCACATTTCAGATAGTAGCATAAAAAACAACGACATCACTGGCCAAAAAAATTAATACTTTTTTAAAAATAAAAAAAAAATTTGATACACAAATACATCCACATTTCAGATTGTCGCAGGGAGACCAAGCACATCACTGCTAAAAAACAGTACCAGTAGATCTACATTATCAACATTCACAACAGTAGCAGTGAATACACAATAAAGTTCCCAAACAAATGCATTTTAAACTCGGGGACCCACCCCATCATCGGCAATTTAATTTCATTAAATACCTGGGGAACCAATCCCCATCACAGAAAAAACATTAAATATATAATGTACCAGGCCACAAAAAATAAACATCAGCTCACACAGCATTGGTGACATATGTATTTTAAATTTTTGAATTTGGGGGTGGGTGGTTCATATTTACCGTCTGTTTTCCTGGCGCTCCATGGTACGGATCCTGGCTGCGAGTCCGGTGGCTGCATCGGTGGCTGCGTCGGTGGCTGCTTTCTGTGGCTCTCCGTGTCTCTCTGTGGCTTCTGTGGCTCCTGTGGCTCCTGTGGCTCCTGTGGCTTCTGTGGCTGTGTCTGATGTCCCACCCAATTTTTTTTTTATATGTTTGCTGAGGGGTGGTACTTCCTTGTATCTGTTTGCTGTGGGCTGGTATATCAATTAACAAACCGGATGCGGCTACCGGATGCGGCGGACGCCGCGATGCGGCGCATTGCGGCGTCCATAGACTTTCATTGTAAAAAAGAACCGCATGCGCCGCATCCGGCGCATGCGGCTTTTTCGCCGCAGACAAAAAACGTTACATGCAACGTTTTTTCCAGACACCGGACGGTGACCAGACACCGCATCCGGCACCAACCGGACGCGCCGCAGTGACATGCGGCGCCATGCGGCGCTAATAAAAGTCAATGGGAAAAAAAACGCATGCGGTGCATACGGTTTTGTGATGCGGCGCTGCGAAAAAAATGCCGGGGGCGCCGCAAGGGGAAAAACGGATGTGTGAAACAGGCCTAAGTTGAAGCTTTTATTGGGAACATTTTGCATAACGTTTGGGATCACATTTATCTGGCGTTCTACGCTCAGCTCTTACTTGGGGGTTTCCATCTAAAACTCTGAGTGATGTGATTCAGATGAGACCCCTGAGGGATTCATTCACTGTAATGAGGCAGCAGAGTTACTCTGGACTCCGTCTGACCTTTGTTCAGTGGTGTCCTTTTTTTCAGAAGTGCACAAACCTGTGGCTGATGGCACTTTTATGCACGCCTAAAAAGACGTACATCGCTGGATCACAGGCCAGACGGCATCCACAGTGCCTCCATCTGCCTCATTATAGGGAATCTTCAGCCAGAGGTTCTAACTGAATCATGTATTTCAGAGATTTACAAGGAAACCTCGGTATAAGCACTCAACGCAGAGCGCAGGATGAATGTGCCCCGAGCCTTATTGTGATCTTGAATAAATGACAAAATTAACAGTAGGTGAAGAATTGGTATTATTTATTTTTTACGCTGTTCCTCGTGCGGTATAAGTGATTAGACCACTTTATTCTTCGGATCAGTGCGACTACAGCGATGCCAGATTTATATTCGGTTTTTATGTTTGGCAGCTGTCACACACTAAAAGACGCTTTTTATTGCAAAAAATAGTTTTTGCATCACCTCATTTTGAGAACTATAATTTTCCATATTTTGGCCCACAGAGTCATGTGATGGCTTGTTTTTTGCGGGACAAGTTGACAATTTTATTGCTACCATTTTCAAGCACATGACATTTTTTGATAGCTTTCTATTCTGATTTTTGTGAGGCAGAATGAACAAAAACCATCAATTTAGGAATTTCTTTTTTTGGGGGAGGGGGGTTTATGCCATGCTGTGTGTGGTAAAATTAATAAGGCAGTTTTATTTTTCGGGTCAGTATGATTACAATACCTCATTTATATCTTTTTTTATGTTTTAGCACTTTTATTCAATAAAAACTATTTTATAAAAAAAAATAATTTTTGTATCGCTTTCTTGTGAGAGCTATAACTTTTTTAGCTTGTTTTTTGCGGGACTGTTTTTTCAGCAGTACCATTTTTATTTATATCCATCTTTTTGATTGCATTTTATTCCACTTTTTGTTCAGCGTTATGATGATAAAGCATTGTTTTTTGCCTTTTTTTTATTTTTTATGGTTTTCACTAAAGGGGTTAACTAGTGGGACAGTTTTTATAGGTCGAGTTGTTGCTGACACAGTGATGCCAAATATGTGTACTTTTAATGTTTTTTTTTCATTCAAATATTTCTTTAGAGATGTAATATCTTTTGATATTTGTTATTATTATTTTTTAATATTTTTATAATTATTTACCTTTTTTTACTTTTTTCCTAACTTTTTTTTTTTACTTTGTCCCACATGGGACAATCATTTTTTGCAGGCTGATTGCTCCTACAGCATGCAGCAGCTTCATGCTGCAGAAACTGTCAGCTCTGCACTGACAGACAAAATTGCTCATCATGTGCGTGGGCGATCGCTCAGATGTAATATTCCGTTCATTATCAAATAGGCCCAGGGCACATGGATGGAATATTACGTCTGATGTCAGAAAGAGGTTAAAGATTTCCTGTCAACTCCAAAAATGTTATTTACCTGCAAATATAATGGTATACTGTTGATCTGCATGTAAATAGTTTTTAAGTCATGTCTGACAGGCTAAGGCCCCCTTCACACTTCAGTGTCTCTGGTACATGTGGTGACAGTTTTCACACGTATTGGAGACACACTTATAAATCTATGGGTCTGCTGACATGTCATGTGTCTACTTGCGAAACATGTAGATAAGTCAGTTTTTTCCGGCAGCATGGACTGTAAAACATCCTGCACTTGTGCACACTGATAACACATGGATGACATCCATGTGTCAACTGTGTGACATGTATTGGCAGGGAAAAACGATACAGTTAGCGCTGCTCCCAGGCATAGAGTGCGGACTACAACTCTCATCATCCTCGCTTTGTCTCCCTTAGATCAGCGAGACCAGGCGACGCTGATGACAGTTATAGTCATCACATTAAATAAATAAGTAAATAAATACTGTAAGTAAAATGATGTGGGGGCCTCCTTATTTTTATTAACCAGCTATGGGGAAAGTCGACAGCTTGGGGCTGGTGTTATTATTTTGAGAAGGAGCCAATATCCATAAAAGTTCCCAGGCTATTAATGCCAGCTCATTGCTGTCTACAAAGCCTTTACTAGCTATTAAAAATGGGAGATCCTCCTAAAAAATGATGTGGGGTCCCATCTATTTTTATTAACCAGCAAAGGCTAAACAGACAGCTGCAGGCTGATATTAATAGGCTGGGTAGGGGCCATGAACAAAGCCACCTCCCAGACAACCCTCAGCTGCCCATGAAATGGAGCATCCATTAGATGCATTAGCCTCAGCCCTTCCCACTTGACATGGTGTGTTTGCAACCTTGTTAATGGGGCTGATATCAGCTGTGTAAGGTTCGCTAACATTAAGCTCTGGGGATAGTAATGGAGAGGCATCTATAAGACACACCCATTACTAACCCCGGAGTGAAAAGTAAGAAATACACACACACAGAAAAGTCATTTAATTGGTCAAAACACTCCCCAACTCTTTTTACCCATTTAATACAAAAAAAACAAGAATAATCCAAACTGGTGAGAAGTAAATCCATCCCACGACTATCTCCAACTCTGCTACATCCGGATGCTGTGCTGAGCATTGACATCAGTAATTTGACTGCCCAGCATGACATCCAGAACACACTGTCAGTAGCATGAGAACGCGCCTACAGTGACGAACGGTGATGTAATTAAGGTTACTGCTGGTCACAGGCAGCATTTCTCACTGTAACCTCTGTGTGAGCCAGCCTGTGAACTGCGATAATCTTACTGACATCACCGCTCGCAACATGAGAAATTTAGGCTGTGAGCACGGTATATAAATGCCAGATCACGGGTGGTGCCACCATTGTGCTCTGATTAGTGTAGGGACTGGGTAAAATAAATAATTTTGAAAATGATGTGGTGTCCTCCCTATTTGCTATAACCTGCCAAAAGAAAGCAGACATCTGTGAGCTGGTCTTATTATGCTGGTAAGGGACCAATATCCATGGACCTTCACAACCTATTAATATCTGGTCCAGCTGTCTGTTTTGCCTTTGCTGGTTTTTAAAAATGGGGGGACACAAAAAAATGATGTGGAGTCTCCCTTATCAACATACCTAATTTGGACGTGTCCTTGTTTCTGTGCACAATGAGTCATCCACAGCTCATTATGACCACTAAGTGCATTATCACTGTATTATGTCATCACTAAGTGCATTATCCCTGTATTATGACATCACTAAGTGCATTATCCCTGTATTGACATCATAAAGTGCATTATCCCTGTATTATGAAATCACTAAGTGTAGTATCCTTGTATTATGACAGCATGTTACTGAAACTTGGCAATGGAGAGTTGTCAAATGTTTATGGTCTACTAGAAGACACAATTGAAATCCTGAATTCTTTTATTGAAGAGGGTGATTTAATTACAGCTAGTTTTGGCGACTCAATTGAGATTACCGATGCAATGGTAGAAGCTATTGCCAATAAAGCAATTCTTACGCCTTTGAATGATGACTTTCACGCCTTGAACAACAAAATTCTTAGTCAAGTTCAAAGTGAACACCCAACATAACGCTCCGTTGACACAATTGCGGAAGAGGAGGGTGTGATTCTCACAGATTACCCTGTAGAGTTTCTTAACTCTTTGAATCCCACTGGGATGCCTTCTTATGAACTAAAGCTGAAACCAGGAGCTGTAATTATGCTCCTGCGTAATCTTAACAGAAAGCATGGCCTTTGTAATGGCACAAGGCTTTATGTGAAAAGCTTAAAAGCAAACGTTATTCATGACGTTGCTTTAAATTGGTAAAGCAAAGGGTCAGACAGTTCTTATTTCAAGAATTGACCTGATTTCCAAAAATAAAAACTTGCCAGTCCAGATGCGACGGCGTCAGTTTCCTGTCATTTTGGCTTTTTCAATGACCATCAATAAATCTCAGGGACAGTCCTTGGATATTGTAGGAATTTATTTGCCTCTCCCAGTGTTTTCACACGGGCAGTTATATGTGGCTTTCTTCAGGGGAAGGAAAAGCCAACAAATAAGGGTCAAAATATTTGAGACCCAGAAGCATGGTAAACGTATTCCTAACGTTGACAAATGTTTTACTGTCAACTGTGGTACAAAGAAGTCTTCTATTAAGCTTTTTAACAATTGTAAAAGCTAAAAAATGTTGTACACAAAAGCGGGACTAACTCCTAGCCGCAGTCTACGGACCAAACAATGGGCATGGGCAGGGCCTTGGGGGCAATTCCCAAGTGCGCTCAACCATGTGAAATAGCTTACGCTCAGGAACATTGAGGGATAGTGCTATCGGATAGTTCTACCAGTTCATTACCTTTAGGAATAGAGCTATGGGATAGCTCTACCCGTTCACTTTCTTCATGGATAGTGCTATCGGATAGCTCTACCCGAACAATATTAACTACAGAGCTTTTCCATACACAAAGTAGGAGTGGCAGGAGAAGTATTTATGTTTGCTGTTAGCTGCACATACGCCAGTCTGGTATGTGGGTACACCCCATTGCGAGGCTAGTCTGCTGCGTGGTTACACCCATTGTGTGGTTCGTAATCACAGCGCACGCCCCAAGGGCACGCAATCACTCGTTTTACTAACCGGCTAAGGCAAAGCAGATAGCTTTGAGCTAATACAGGTGCATCTCACAAAATTAGAATATCATCAAAAAGTTAAATTACTGTATTTCAGTTCTTCAATACAAAAAGTGAAACTCATATATTAGATAGAGTCATTAGAAACAGAGTGATGTATTTAAATTGTTTATTTCTGCTAATGAAAACCCAAAAGTCATTATCTCAATAAATTAGAATACTTTATAACACAAGCTTTAAAAAATTATTTTAAAATATGAAATGTTGGCCTACTGAAATGTACAGTATATTCAGTAAATGCACTCAATAGTTGGTCGAGGGTCCATTTGCATCAATTACTGCATCAATGCGGTGTGGCATGGAGGCGATCAGTTTGTGACACTGCTGAGGTGTTATTGAAACCCAGGTTGCTTTGATAGCAGCCTTCAGCTTTCTGCATTGTTGGGTCGGTGTCTCTCATCTTCCTCTTGACAATACCCCATAGATTACTCTATGGGGTTAAGGTCAGGCGAGTTGTGAGGTGGTTACTATTGTCCAGAGGTTTCACTACTGTATTCAATCCCTTGTGTCAGCTGGATATTTACCTGCCTATTGACTTATGTGATATGACTTTGCAAGCATACATTTTCAGAATATGGTTGTCACAGAAATGTGCCTTTACATAAGCGTTATATAATCATTGCCTCATCTGGCATCCACCTCATTTCTTTATCGTATAGAAAGGCTGGATGTTTTCTGACAGCGGGACTGCTCAAGATCACAAAGAATAAACCTTGTGACATGTATCAAGGTAAGATGAACAATTTTTCTCTCTTGTATAACTGTAGTCCTGGCCTATCTAAAAGGCATTGAACTTTTACGCTAAAGGAATGCACCATCGAGAAATCTAAGGCATATTCATATGTCAGACTTTTATGCAATATGTACTTTAGAAACAAAATGTTCTTTATGGATCTAAGCAAATAAAGTATTTTTCTATCTAGAACATTGGCTACATTGCTGCAAAACAAGATGGAGCCACAACGTTTCCTTAAGACCATTCTTGGTACGATTATTGCACAGTGAGTTTGTAACAGTGAACCTGCATTCATAAGTGTAACGCCGGTATTGTCTGTACCTTGTTTTCCGGCATTACTTTGCATGTCTTTGCTTTAACCCTTTGCTCCTCTTCCCTAACAAGCTGGGATACTGTTGTCTGTTACCTGTATGGATGCTGCTCAGTTCCCAGCTCCGCTGCGTAGCAGTACTTGTCTCCGCAATGTGTCTCCGCTGCGTTGCATGACCACCCCATGTGCAGTCCCTGGCTACTGCTGTAGAAGCTACCCGTAGGTTGCAAGTACCTCTGCAGTGGTGCATGACTTACTGCGTGTGTTTAGGCTGCAGCCATCCCAGGTGTCCTTGCTGTGCTGATTTGTGTCTGGCTTTGCATAGGGTGCACGGCCCACAACTTCCTTGCTTTTATGAGGAATGGGTGTGTACTAGAATTGCTGCTCCAGCCTATCGCTGTGAGGCAGCTCCTATATAAAGTTCCTCTGCCCTGTGGGCATTGCCAGAGCTTTGCATTGAGTTCCTGAATCTAGCCATGTGTGTTTGTGTGTTCAGCTCCTGCTCTGTGTGTGATCAGTTCTGGAGAGCTGATTCCCTTTGTCCTGTCTTGTGTTTCCTCCAGCTCTGGGGCAGAATACCCAGATCGCCCTTCCTTGAGGCTGCATATCCAGGCCTGTTCCTGTTGTGTTTTGTTTCCTGATTCCCTGATCCTGGATCGGTTCCTGTACCTGACTGTCTGAACTGTGTCCTCTGTGTTATGTTCCTGAAGTCCTTCTGTGTCCTGAACCCTGTGCCAGTGACTGTGATTCTTTGCTATATAACCTGAGTTCATCTTGGAAGGAGTAGTCCGGTGTGTGTGCTGAGTTTCTGTTACTCAGCTTGTTATTTGGTGCAATCCCCGGCCGGCTTCAGTTCAGTCCGGCGGGGCTTGCACCAGACCGCTTGGTTCCTTTTTAGGTTGCTGCCAGATGTCAGGAGCCTGCGATCGTTGCCAGATGTCCGGAGCCTGCCGATCGTTGCCAGATGTCCGGAGTCCGATGCCAGTGTTCTGATGTTCCTGAGATCCAGTCCGTGTTCCTGAGTCCGTGTTCCTGAGTCCGTGTTCCTGATGTCCCGATGTCCTGCCGGTTCCCCCGTGGTCTACCCTGTGATGACGTTGTCCTGGGTCAGTGTCAGATGTTCTCCTGCTGAGCCTGTGAAACGCCCGAGGCCTGGAGAGAGGCCGTCCTAGTATGCCCGTGCCAGATGACCCTGGACTGCATCAACTTGTGATGACCCCGCCATCTTCTGATGCTCGTCCTGGGCCGGTGTCTGATGTTCTCCTGCTGAGCCTGTGCACGCCTGAGGCCTGAGAGAGAGGCAGTCCTAGTATGCCCGTGCCAGATAACCCTGGACTGCATCAACCCGAGATGTCCTCCTGCACTCGTCTGTAATCCTGAGACGTGTACCCATCGCTGATGTGCGGAATCGGGAGCCTGGCATTATGTTCTGTTTATGTACTGTGTTTGTCTTCAAGTAAACTTTATGTTTCTTCATACCTGAAGTTGTGCGGTGTTGTCTAGTCCTGCAGGTCGCCATCTTGCCCACATGCTCAGCCACCACGGATCCCGGTCACTGCCCTCCCCTAGTCCGGCAGGCCCTGGTCCCCCTCTGTGGTCTAGTGGGTCCACATTCCCTTACCATCAGGGACGCATGCCTCATGTCGTCTGGCGGCGTGGAGCATTGGCTAGTTAGGCAAGCTATGCCATGTCCCTACTCCCCGCAGCCGTGGGAAGCGTTACAATAAGTTTATATCACTTGTTCAAGATAATTGGCAAGTATTCACATTTTCTTAGACAATGATCAATTGCATAAGACAAGCTTGTTTGTGTAAATTCATAAACATAGCCAATATTTTAAAATGACCACTAGTTTTAAAATATAAATTTTTTTTTTATGTTATTAAGGCAAAAGTCATTCTTACATGAAACATTAAGGTCACCAAATCATAATTTAGAGATCGTTAGATGAGCATTTCTATAACCTTACACTTCTACTATTTTACTTTTTACACTCCTGAATTTTAAAGATATGGAAATACTAAAATAGTACTCGCGCTCTGAATCAAACACAGCCTAACACTACTGATCGCAACACGTACCTTAATTCTTCCAAAGTTTTTATGCACGAATAAATCAGCGGTGATGCTTTTGTGGTAATATGCACTTAAAGGACCATTTTGCACACTGAAACTCTAGATGCAAGGAAAAAATATAAATCAGTAACCATATAATATTCGGCTTAAATAAGCCTAAATAACTGCTCATAAAATCAAGAATCCAAAAATAATACATATTTGTCCTTATAATGTGCCTTTGAATAATCATTAAGAAGGAGGAATTTCCGATGCTGAAGTGCTAATAGTGAATCTCTGAAATCCAAATATATAATATAGTGTGTAATTAAAGCAAAATTAAGGTGCGTTTGTTTATGATATAAATATAACTGAAAATAAAGTGCCAACTATGAGATGTTGGAAACCAGATTGCTGAAAAAATACAGCTTTATATAGTACCCATTTTCATATTAAACATCGTGAAGTGGTAAAAAATAATAATAATAAAGAAGACTTCAGTAATCCTTTGTGCTCAATAGTGGTGTGAATGGTGATAATATATTAGTCCACAAGCGGTACTTATGTACAGAATGTAAATATACCAGTATCCTGATTAGTGATGTGATACTTAGCTTGGGTTAAGTGATATGGGACGATCCAGTATTTGTGAAACGAAGGAGTCCTGGAGAGCTGCCCCGGCCGTGGCAGGCTCTCCTCCTCACTAATGCTGCTGCACGGCTGTTTTCGGAGAAGCGCTGGCAGTTTTCATACACCAGCACGGCTCTCCTTCCTAGACAAGTTGCCGCGCGTCTGTATACCAGGAAGCATCGGCGGTGTCCGGACGCTGACACGTGATACTGATCACGTGATAAGCTTGCTCAAGCCGTGGAGGACTCCGTTGATTTTATGAGCAGTTATTGAGGCTTATTTAAGCCCGAATATTATATGGTTACTGATTTTATATTTTTTCCTTGCATCTAGAGTTTCAGTGTGCAAAATGGTCCTTTAAGTGCATATTACCACAAAAGCATCACCCGCTGATTTATTCGTGCATAAAAACTTTGGAAGAATTAAGGTACGTGTTGCGATCAGTAGTGTTAGGCTGTGTTTGATTCAGAGCGCGAGTACTATTTTAGTATTTCCATTACTTCCCCCCTTTTTCTCCTTGTGGTAGGAGTTTTGTACTTGCAGCGGATCCAGCACATATATACTTGCGCCGCTACAATTGTTTTTAATTTTGAATTTTAAAGATATCCACTTTCTATTCTCCTGGACCACTTTGAATAGTGTTCACCCCTTTAAAATTGGATAATGCTCTCGGTTATCTTCATTGTCTACATCCACAGAATCATCACTTTTGTACAATTTATACTCTCCAGGCATTCTATCCATCACACGGGAATTTAGCAGAGCTACGTCATCGTTCTTGGGACAGAGAATTGCATAGGAAGAGGCCCTCTCAACACCGCTTTGATCGTTGACATCAATTTCAACACGTCCAAAAACATCACTTACGATGCAGTCAGTGCACAACATGTCTTCTGGTATTTCAATAATGTCTTCTCCAAGGTTATATTCATTGCTAAGTTCACCATTACCAAGTTTAAAAAGTCAGTTGCTGTACTCTGGGTCAGAAGATTGCATGTTGTTAATTAGTTGGAGTTTTTTAAACTCTTTCCAAAGGTCAGACGTTTTTAAGCTGGACTCGATAATATTTGTTCTTGCTCCATTTGGTATAACTGGAAGGCATTGCCTAAAATCTCTGCCAATGACAAAAACTTTACCTCCAAAAGGAATTTCATTTTTTTCAGCAACATTTGTAGTCATAGCTTCACGCAGAAGTCTGTCAATTAAGCTCAAAGCATATTTGGGTGCCATGGTGCACTCATCAAGTATCAATAGATTTGCACTGTTTAACTGTCTTCCTGCAAATGTGTCTTGCTTGATTCTGGAAACGGAGATTTCATTGACTGGAACTGGTATCCCCAACAGTGAATGCATAGTGCGACCTCCTCGTTAAAGGTTTGCTGCAATACCTGTTGTAGCTGATGGCAATATGACTTTTCCCAACCCTCTAACGTGATGCATTAAAATTTCATAGAGATATGTTTTACTGCTGCCTCCAGGACCATTAATAAAGAAACATTTTGGCGTTGGATCTGCTTGGTTTTCTACAGCGCTCACAATAGTGTCATATGCAATACGTTGTTGTTCATTTAAGGAGTTTTTCTTCTGTGTTGCCAACAATAATTCATAAGCTTCGTCATACTCTTGAATTTGTGGAACTTGATTTGCAGGCTGTGGCAAATTAAAGTCTGAAAAAGTTTTTCCATGCAGTAGTAGGACATTTTGGACATCTTGCATGGCATAAGCTTGGCTATTTTGACAATTTCCACTTCTGTTGTGAAGACGTAAGCAGAAATCCTCAATTATATGTTCTTTGAAATTTGTCCAAAGTTGAGCCGGATTTGTAGGCGATCCAAATACACAAATGTAGGCAAACAATTTGCTAAGTTTCTTAGGGTAACTGCATCTTCTAAAGTAAGTGTCCACACAGTATCATCCAATAGAAGTCCTAAAGCCAAAGCTGCAGCTTTAAATGTATCGTGCAAAACTCCGTTAACTATTTTCAAATCGTCGTAACTTCTAGCTCCTTTGACATGTAGTAGTAACAGCCGAAGGCAATATCTTTCTTGATCCTTTACACTAACAGTATACATGCATCCAATTATTCTGCTAAGTCCTCGTTGTCTTGGATTCCAAGTTTTCTTCCAAACGTAATGCTCTGGAATCTCTTGATACAAATACTGCCTTGCGTTTTCGTCACGTTGGTTCAGCAAAAACCATTCTAGTAATGTTGACATCGTGCTTAAAGTTTTTTAGACACCTTCGACGAGCATTTTCAAAGAAATAAAGCTGCTGTTGATTTGGTAAATGAATAGCTAAACGTATAATGGCATGGGACTGTCAATGCATTGGAAATGCAAATATCCTCCAAGCAGCTTCTGGAGCACTCACATATCTTGAGTCAACAAAACTTGATTATTCATCGTGATTGACTGTTTTCTGTTGTATTTCGACGTTAGCTTTGTCATGCCCCTTGTAGATGTACTTAAAAAGATATTTTACACTTTTTATTGAAGCGCAGATTTCAACGCTTATGTGACAGTTGTAGCGTTTCAATAAGTACGGGTTGTATGGAACTATCCATGAGTTATTTATATTTTTTTTGTTGTGTACAATGTTATCAATGAGTTGTTGCCGGTAGGATGGGTAGCCATCCAAATCTTTAACAGTGTGCTGTTTCAACTGCTTTGGAAACCCTTTTGTACATTTTCCGTTTTGCATGCATGGACTTTTTGGATTTGCTACACCGCATGGGCCATGAACCATATTACAGATTACAATATTATACAAATCAGGATACTTTTCTTGGTTTGGAATTTCAGCCCACACTATGTTGTCAATTTCTTCCTCCGTGCGAAACTTGGAATCCGCGTCTAAGATAATTAGTATATGCGCATGTGGAAGACCTTGTTTCTGAAACTAAATGACGTGTACCTTTGCTACAACTGTTCCAAAAAGCCCATTTTTGATGTCTTTGAAAAGGCTGCCGAGTTTTAGTCGAAATACGCGTGCAACTAAGTCCAGTCTGTGTTCAACTTGCTGCCAGGGTTCTAGATTTTTGGTAATTTCCAGCCATTTAGGATTACAAGTCATTGTAACAAAAATGTCAGGTCTTCCATACTTTGTTACTATTGCCATTGCATCTTGATAACGCTGTTGCATGTTGCGGGGGCTACCTTCAAATGACGACTGGAGAATTACTGTTTTTCCAATTGGAATTCCCTTTTCAATGGATTGTTTTTGCAAATGTTCTTGAAGAACGCAGTAGTCTTCAACTTTAAGTTGTTTTTGGTTCATTCGTATGAAATTGAGGCGATTAGCTTCAATTTTAATGTGTGCGTCGACTAAGTACTGTTGTGTCAGTTTCCCACCGTTTAAAATAGGATTAAAGTAATTTCGGACAGACAGAAAAAAACTGTAGTACTGCAGTTGTGTAATTCTTTTTGAAGTTCCTGGCTGGTGTAGGTTTTCATGCCACTCTTGATCGCCGCTTGGAAAGAATAGCGGATACAGAAGAGCATCAAAGTTGCTGTGCAAAATGCTAATTTGTGGTGTTTTTGGAACGAAAGGGTTGTTTTGATCTGCTTTAAGATGGACTAATATATCCCTTTGAAAAGGAGGCTCTCCATCATCTTTTTTAAAAATAACTGCGACCTCACTTACACGTGGTTTGTTGTAACATTGGGGTTCTTGTTTACGGTCTTGTTTAATGGCCATCAATTATAGAAGGCATTTCCGTCCCATTTTGTATAGCCCTCTGTTCCTCCTCTGCTTCGACTTTCTTTTAGCATGCGATATGCGGCAGCAAATGGGCTGATTGTTTGTAAATGTACGGCAATTAGGTTCATCAGTTCAGCATTACACTTTTCATTTTCTTTGAGGTTCATCCTTTGTTCTGTAGCCTCATTTGTATCAAAGATATATAATTGTGCAAATTTTGGTGGTTGTCCTATTTCTGGGTGAAGTGTTCCAGTGCGGTGGTAGATCTGGCTATGAATTTTAAAACAATACGGTCCGAATCCAGGGGGCGGTGCAATGTTGGCACCAAATTAAGCAAACGCATGAGAACTGTTGATACTTCTGATATTTTCCATAAAATTTTTACTGTGTTCATGCGTTCCTTTCATCAACTGCTCAAACAGATCTGAGTAGTGACGTCTAGGTAGCATAAATTTTCCTTTTTGGCAGCATTGAGTAAACTGATTGTCAGATGGTTTTTCCTCAATGAAATTCAAAGAGTCACATTTAGAACAAACTACATTCATATTCCCACAGTAGTGTTGAATAATTATAGTTTCATTGTCTGTTACGTAACGTGCAAGTTGTTGAATATTCTGCTGGGTTTGCCTTAGTTGGTAGATAATTCGTTTTTGATAAATTTGGCGATTGTGTTGTTCTCTGTTTGCCCTGGATTCTGGAGATTCATTCACCTGACATTGTCTAAGGGATTCCGCATCGTGTTCCTGCCTAGCGGCAGTGTGTTGCGGTGTCTCCCTTTCCCGATGTTGTTTGTGAGACTTGGCATCCTGGGCTTGTCTGGCAGCAGTGTGTTGTGGTGTCTCCTGTTCCCGATGTTTTCTGTGAGATTCCACATCCTGGGCTTGTCTAGCGGCAGTGTGTTGTGGTTTCTGTTGCTCTCGACGTTGTCTTTTTCTTGCTGCTTCTGCTGCTTTTCTGTCATCGTCAGTGGCGTATTTTCGCTTACGACCCATTGGAAGACAGGAAGCGTAAAGAAGTATCTGTTCAGCTCGCTGTGACTGGCAGAACGTGTTCAGTAAACGTGACAGAAGTACATCAGACACAGTGAATGACAAAACATGTTCAGTACATCATGGGCAGTTGGTGAGTCACATGACCACATGGGCGGAGTTAGCCCTGCTATCTCCCGACCGTGGCGTATTTATTTTAAATCCGGCGCCAATTTGCCAGAGAGCGTGTTTAAATTTGGCGACTGCGACCAATCAGCGATTTTGGCGCCAAATTTAAACACGCTCTCCGGGAGATGATACATTCTCTACGGGAGATGACTGGCTGCTCGCACCAGAAGTATCCCGACCGGCGGGCCGCTCCCTGGTCCTCCATTCACACTTGCCGTTGGGAGATCAGTGGCCCTAGCTGCTGATCTGCCGATGGTAGCCGCATGGAGGTCAGCGGCGCCGCCGGTCAGGGTACTTCTGCTGCGAGCAGCCGGGAGATGACCATAAGAGCACCTGTCATCTCCCGGCTGCACGCACCAAAAGTATCCCGACCGGTGGCGCCGCTCCCGGTCCTCCGTTCACACTTGCCGTCGGGAGATTAGCGGCCCTAGCCACTGATCTGCCGACGGTAGCCGCATGGAGGTCAGCGGCGCCGCCGGTCAGGGTACTTCTGCTGCGAACAGCCGGGAGATGACATGTATTACCTCATGTTACCGTACATTACCTCATATTACCTCATTGTTACCTGTGTATTACCTCATATTACTGTGTATTACCTCATGTTACTGTATATTACCTCATTTTACTGTGTATTACCCTATGTTACTTATGTATTACCTCATGTCACCTGTGTATTACCTCATGTCACTGTGTATTACCCGTGTTGGTGATTCACATGACCACATGGGCAGAGTTAGCCCTGCGTCGCTGATTGGCCGCGGCCGGACCAATCAGCGACGCAGTATTTCCTGGACAGACAGGATAAGATGATTATATATAGCAGATGTGTCACAATGACATGCATATATACATATATATATATGTATTCTATATGTATATATCTATTATTTCTTTTGTGATTTAAAACCTGTCATTGGGATCCATTATATGTTGGTTTTGCAAGCTGGCGAGAAAATCTCGCCATACGGATGCCATACGGATGACACACAGATGCTTACATGCGCAAAATACGCAGCCACACCTTGACATCGGATGACAAAACGGATCACTGTTCAGGGAACATTTCTGCGTATTACGACCGTAAAATACGGTCCGTATTTTTATACATTGTGTCTGACTCCAGTCTTATTGTAAGATAGTATTAGCAGCATTTGTAATGTGGCAAATGCAAGAAGCGAAAAGACGCATACTAGATTGAAAAAACTTTTTACCTGATTAAAAATATACTCGGCAATCAGTTAATTAATAAGTTTCCCCTATTATGTAAACTATTTGTAAGACACTGCAGATTTTAGGAAGAAAAATGCATTTGAGTTTTCACTAATTTAGCAAACTTAGCTCAAAATTTTACATTTTATTTTGACAGTGTGATTAAATCATCACTTTAGACGCAAGTTCTGTCTGTCAAAGAAGAGACTGAGGCACAAAAGGAGAAATTAGGTTGGAATAGGTTGATATTCTGAATTGTATTAAACTATGAAAATGTAAATGTACTAAAGTGGGTAAAGCAATTATTTGTACAAAGTGTCAGATCTACTATAATTCTAATCTAAACTATTTTTGGTGCAGGTGCTAAAGAATCAATCACACATTACATGAGGAAAATCATAACCAGTTACATATTTCTTAAAGCTGTTTTTGCATTAACATTTGTAATGTAGGTCTAAAAATAGGTAACCTTAAAGGGGACTTGTTAAAGTTACTTGCAAAAGTATTCACTCCCTTGGCATTTTTCGTGTTTTGCTACCTTTCAACCTGGAATTTAACAGGTTTTTTTTAGGGGTTTCTGTTCATGTAAAGAACATGTTTACAACTGTGAACATTTGGTTTTCTTTTTATTATGAAGCAAGCAACAAACAGGACATAATTATTGAAAACTTCAGTGTGCATATTTATTCACCTCCAAAAAAGTCAGTACTTTGCAGAGCCTCCTTTATGAGCAATTACAGCTGCAGGTATCTTTGGAGAAGTCTGTATGAGCTTTCCACATCTTGCCACTGGGATTTTTGTTGTTTCCTCAAGGCAAAACTGCTCCAGATCCTTCAAGTTAGATGCTTTCCTCTGGTGAACAGCAATATCCATGTCTGACCATAGATTCTCAAATGGATTGATGTCTGGGCTTTGACTAGGCCACTCCAAAACATTTACACTTTTCCCCTTAAACCACTTGAGTGTTGCTTTAGCAGAATGCCTTGGGTCATTGTCTTGTTGGAAGGAACCTCCATTGCAGTCTCAAGTCTCTGACTGACTGAAGCAGGTTTTGCTCAAGAATATCCCTGTATTTTGCAACATCAATCTTCCCCTCAACTCAGACCATTTTCCCTGTCCCTGCTGCCAAAAAACATCCACACAGCATGATGCTGCCACCACTATGTTTCACTGTGGGGATGGTGTTCTTGAGTTGATCAGCTGTGTTGGTTTGGCGCCAGACATAGCATTTACCCTGATGGTGAAAAAGTTCAATTTTGGTCTCATCTGATTACAGCACCTTCCTCCATACATTTAGGGAGTGTCCCACATGTCTTTTGGCAAACTCAAAACAAGCCTTACAATTTTTTTGTGTAAGTAAAGACTTTTTTCTGCCCACTCTTCCATAAAGGCCACCTCTATGGAGTGTACAGTGTATTGTGGTCATATGGCCAGATATTAAAATCTCTGCTTGGGAAATCTTTAGCTCCTTCAGGGTTACCTTTGGTCTTTGTGATGCCTCTCTGATCAATGCCCTCTGTAATGCCAGTGTCCCTGCACACCTCCTCCTCCTCCTGATAGGGGTGTCGACATATTCTCCACTGCAGGCCGTGCTGCAAGCTCCTCGTCCTCTGCTTCCTGTGCATGATTCCTGGCAGCATGCTTAGGGTGGACACGACGGAACTTCTTGGTTCTTAAAGAGACAGTGCGTACGCTCCTAAGATGTCCCCAGCCAAAACCTGGGATACATCTGGTATTTAAGCCACCTCCCTCATTGGGAGGTGCCTGTTCAACATCACGGACTTTAGTGTCTACCTTGTCCATAAGCTACTAAGTCTGTTGTCAGATCTGCTCCTTGCCTGAACCTGTTTCCCTGGGTCTGTAAGCCCAGGCCAGTACCTGTATCTGTTTTTATCTGAACCTGCGTCTCTGGATCTGTATGCCCAGGCATGAACCCTGAACCTGTACCTGTGTCTGAATTATTACCTAACATTGTCCTGTTTGTACCTAGTCTGTATCTTTCCCTGTATATGCTGTGTCAATATCTGAACCTGTCTCTGTATCCTCCTGTGTCTGGATCAGCACCGGTTTCCACACCAGCTGCGTCTGAAGCTGTTCCTTCCTTCAAAACTGTTGTCTGAATTAGTCCCTATCTTATACCTGCTGTAGCAGCTTCCTTTCCTAATCTACTGTTTGACTCTGTACCTTTCCTAAAACCTGCTGTTAGGACTTTTCCTAAGCCAGCTGAGTCTGAAACAGTTCCTATCTTTAACTTGTTGTCTTTATGCAACATTAGTGATTAGTGTGTGCACTTGCTACTTCATTGTAAGTACCCTGTGTGATCTTAGCTCGGTCTGTCCTGTGTGTACCTGTCCTTGTATTGGTCTTGCGTGAACTTTGTCTTGTCTCTCCTGTGTATCTTTGTCCTTGTAATTGTTCTGTACTAAGATAAGCCTGTATGTTTCATCTGAACAGAGCCCTGTCTCTCTTGTGGGAGTCTGCAGTTCCCTGCTTGTCTGCATCTGTGGTTCCTTGCTTGTCCGCACCTGCAGTTTACTGCTTGTCCACACTTACAGTTCCCTGCTTCTCTGCACCTGCGGTGTCCTGCTTGTCCGCATCTGTGGTTGCCTGCTTGTCCGCACCTGTGGTTACCTGCTTGTCCACACATGTGGTTTCCTGCTTGTCCACACCTGTGGTTCCATTCCTATCCCAATCTGTGGTTCCATGTCTGTCCAGTCTGAACTGGGTTATAGCTGTTCATGTATTCCAGTCCCCTACCAGTGACCGAGGTCCTCATGAAGCTCTTCTTATCCATCCAGTCTGAACTGGGTCCTACCCATACATGTATTGCAGTTGTACCTGCTAGTAACCCAGTTCTTCCAGAAGCTGCTCCTATCTGTCCTGTGTGAACTGGGTTCTACCCGTTTCTGTATTCCAGTTGTACCTGCCAGTGACCTAGTTCTTCCTGAAGCTGTTCCTGCCCGTCCAGTCTGAACTATGTTCTACATGTTTCTGTATATCAGAAGTGCCCTCCTGCACTTACCTGCCTGTGTCAACCCATGCCCTCCAGAACCTGCATGCCTGTGTGTCAGCCGTGCCCTCCAGAACCTGCCTGCATGTATGTTGCCCATCCCCATTAGCACCTGCCTGTTTGCATACCAGCCGTGTCTGCCAGCACCTGCCTGTCTGTGAATCGGCCGTGCCAGTCAGTATACCTGCTGCACCTTCCTGCATCTGCCGTGCCTGCCAGTAACTCTGTTGTTCCTGCCAGCATCTGTTGTTATAACTTCCTGTCCCTTTGGGGTTCAGATGATGTCACACAAAAGGGTATCTTTTAGTAACTTGTCCTATGATAAGATGCTACTATATTGCTATTTCCTGTGGTCTAGGAGTAAGTAGGGGAAGGAGATTGGGGCAAACTGAGTGCAGTTAGAATTTAGGGGAGAGAATACTGAGGCTTAATACCTGTAACAGTTTTGTTGCTGGGTTTGTTATTGAGAAAAAAGCTGATGTAGATGCAGCCTGATCTGGCACACTATTTAGCAAATCCCTGTTAACCCCTTTCCCCTTTACCCACAAGCATGTTTTCACTTTCCTGACCAGTCCAAATTTTACAATTCTCACCAGTGTCACTTTATGTGGTAATACCTCTGGAACAGATTCAACTGATTCTGAGAGTGTTTTTTGTGATATATTGTACTTCATAATAGTGGTTAAATTTGTTTGATATGACCTGCATTTATTTGTGAAAAAATAAAAAATTTGGTGAAAATTTAGCAAGTTTCAAACTTTTCATTTTTATGCCCTTAAACCAGAGTTATGTCAAAATAGTTCATGAATAACATTTCCCACATGTCTACTTTACATCAGCAAAATTTTTAAATATATATGTGGTGCCCTGAGGGTCCAGTTGCCGCAGAGGTACTGCACTTCATTCAAAGTTGTGGTATTCCGCTCTCAGGTAAGGAGGGGACACTACCCAGAACCCACACACTTGCACTCAACACCAGACCTCTCAAGGCGAGGGAGGGGCTGGAAAGAGAGTGTGGGTGGAGTAAGTAGAGAAGGGGTGGAGCTTGAGGAGTGACAATTGGTGAGCAGAGAAGCTGCTAGAAGCTCTGAGGAGAGGGAAAAGAGAGGAGCTCCTGACTGGAGCAGTGTGGATGAGAGAAGCTTCTAGAAGGAAGAAGGGTTCCTAGGGGCATGGATAGTGAGGAATCCATCCGTGGATCCCGCATCCACCAGCGTGGTCGGTGGTGGGACCAGGTCGCAGTAGGGGAACCGGCCCCCAAAATTAGTGGAGGACTACAAGACTCAGCTAGCAAATCGAAGGCTGAGGTATCTGTATGTGCCTCAGCCATCTTCACACAAATTCGCCAAGAAGGCAGCCATATAGGCTCAAGGGGTCTGGCCAACGTCGCCCGAGGCTACTGTGTGTGGCACAGGGCAGGAGAGGTGGTAGCCAGCACAGGGAGATGGCCAGTGGAAGGAACACAAGAAGGGGGACACAGCACCCTGGCTGGGGATTGTTTCAACAACAGTGAGTAAACTGAAAAGACTGCACCACACTGTGTCCTCTGAATTATTTACTGCGTCATCAGCCCTGCACCAAGATCGTTACCATCATCTACTTTAAACTCTATAAGTGCCCTGGGGTCTAGCTCTACCTGTGGAGACACCAAAAGAAGGAGCTTCACACAAGGCTATATGACAAAACTACATAATCTTTATTAAGGACACAATTAAAAACAATAAAATGGAGCAATACCACAAAGTACAAGACAATAGGTGGGTAACCTAGGGAGAGTCTTCACATATATGCTTGCAAAAAAGAAAAAAATGAAATAGAACTATCATGCATAGATGTATAGTAAGGGCAAAGTTGCAACATTAAAGGAACATAATCAGTGCAAAAAAAGGGGGGCTAACAATAGCCCTAGCTAAGGATAGCAATATGGATAACAATCCTACATAATGCAATAATATATGCACACAAAATATAAAATGCAAACAAAAATCAAAGGCATAGTTACCAAGAAGATCAGACCCAGGGGAACCCACCACACCCGAAGCGCGTTTCGCTTAGAAATGCTTCGTCCAGGGGTGGTTGGGTACTGGCCAGATAGGGTATATATACCAGAGGGAACCAATAAAAGGCTAGTGATTTAATTACCTCCCTCCCATACAGCTGTAACACTTAGAGCCGATTGGGCTGAATCTAACACCATATAAGTGAACAATCAGAGTGACCTCACATTGACCCGGTAGTAAAACATTCAGAGCTCGATCCACCATAGAAATATAATCATAGACACAAAAACAAATATATATACACAGTAAATATACAATAATAATAAATCAGAGAAAAGAAAGAAAAATCGCTGCTTGGATCCAACTATATGTTGCTATAGATGCCGCAAAGTTCGTAACATCATATCCGGTGGGTACTAATCATGTGATCTGCATCGTCACATCCGGGAAGTGCTTTACAGCCAGGAAAAACTAAGCAAGGTGTCGTAACATTACATCCGATTGGATAATCGTATGGTAAGTATCGTCACATCCGGTACTGCGCAGTGCACAGCATTCAACAAGATAAACACAGTGGTCACATCCAGGGCTGGTATGTATACTTTGTCATGGCAACCACGACCTCTGCGTCATCCATGATTTGATCATATGGTAAATATCACGACAACCAATGGTGTACAGCCCGCGGTATCCAATGAGATAACTACAGGAAATAACATCTGAGGCTGGTATGTATACGTTGTCATGGCAGCCACATCATGCATTTTTCTTGAATAAACAAGCTCAAAAAAGATTAGTATATCCAAAAATAGTGAATATATATTATTATGGTAGCAACAAGAATCTACGATATAATGAATAAGAATGGATCTCATTAGTGCTGTTCAAAGTGGAACACCAACATTATTGTACCTAAAGAATTTCTCAAAGACAATAAGACAATAAAAAATGCAAAATACATATAATGTGCATCCACAACATATAATAATAGGTAAACAAGTGAATATATCAATATTAGTTTTAAATAGATATATATATATATAAAAAAGCATATACATGCCAACATTAAAATTACATCTACAATAATATCATTATATGTCAATTTAATGCAGATGTACCAATAATAAAGTGCATGATAGTTCTATTACACCAAAAAATCAGCCATAGGAATAAAAATTGTCACCATAGACAGAAGACTCAATGTGAAAGTGTAATCCCAATACACTCATGGTATTAACCACTAAGGCAGTCACAATGATGATCCCATATCACATAACAATCAGTTGTCAAGAAATGAATGATGGGTCTCAAAAAATAGCAGCCCAACCGACCAGAAGAAAGTCACAGCAAATTGATCAACCCTATAAAGAACAAAAATAAAAACAATAAAAAACACATAAAAAACCCAAACCATTTAAAAACAGTCAGAAAACAGCAAATCTCATCAAAATGTACATACATGTGTACCCATACACACACATATACATATATATATACATATGTGTGTATATGCATACCCGCACTAAAAACATCCAATGGATACATAGAAAATAGAAAGAAAGATAGCACATCGTCCTAAAGAGGACCATCTCTTAAATTGGCAAAAAAGGGACAAAACTATTATGGTCATTAAGGCCATGGGGTGTCAATGTATCCAATTTAAAGATCCACCTGGACTCTTTCTGTGCCAGCCATCTTTTCCAATTACCACCCCTATTACTCAAGAATACTCTGTCAATGCCTTTAACCACTAGTCCCATTGGATCACAATTGTGAGCCACCTTGAAGTGACGTGGAATCGGTTTAAGATTTTGTAGTTCGTCCTCAGTGGATGCGTTCTCGATATCCAATACGTGCTCTCGCACCCTTCTACGAAGTTCACGTGTGGTCATGCCTATGTAGATTAACCCACATGGACAAGATGCGTGGTATATTACTGCCTTGGTAGTACAATTGATCGTATGTGTGATTCCACGTCACTTCAAGGTGGCTCACAATTGTGATCCAATGGGACTAGTGGTTAAAGGCATTGACAGAGTATTCTTGAGTAATAGGGGTGGTAATTGGAAAAGATGGCTAAGATGGAAGATGGAAAGATGTGCTATCTTTCTTTCTATTTTCTATGTATCCATTGGATGTTTTTAGTGCGGGTATGCATATACACACATATGTATATATATATGTATATGTGTGTGTATGGGTACACATGTATGTACATTTTGATGAGATTTGCTGTTTTCTGACTGTTTTTAAATGGTTTGGGTTTTTTATGTGTTTTTTATTGTTTTTATTTTTGTTCTTTATAGGGTTGATCAATTTGCTGTGACTTTCTTCTGGTCGGTTGGGCTGCTATTTTTTGAGACCCATCATTAATTTCTTGACAACTGATTGTTATGTGATATGGGATCATCATTGTGACTGCCTTAGTGGTTAATACCATGAGTGTATTGGGATTACACTTTCACATTGAGTCTTCTGTCTATGGTGACAATTTTTATTCCTATGGCTGATTTTTTGGTGTAATAGAACTATCATGCACTTTATGCACTTTATTATTGGTACATCTGCATTAAATTGACATATAATGATATTATTGTAGATGTAATTTTAATGTTGGCATGTATATGCTTTTTTATATATATATATCTATTTAAAACTAATATTGATATATTCACTTGTTTACCTATTATTATATGTTGTGGATGCACATTATATGTATTTTGCATTTTTTATTGTCTTATTGTCTTTTGTCTTTGAGAAATTCTTTAGGTACAATAATGTTGGTGTTCCACTTTGAACAGCACTAATGAGATCCATTCTTATTCATTATATCGTAGATTCTTGTTGCTACCATAATAATATATATTCACTATTTTTGGATATACTAATCTTTTTTGAGCTTGTTTATTCAAGAAAAATGCATGATGTGGCTGCCATGACAACGTATACATACCAGCCTCAGATGTTATTTCCTGTAGTTATCTCATTGGATACCGCGGGCTGCACACCATTGGTTGTCGTGATATTTACCATATGATCAAATCATGGATGACGCAGAGGTCGTGGTTGCCATGACAACGTATACATACCAGCCCTGGATGTGACCACTGTGTTTATCTTGTTGAATGCTGTGCACTGCGCAGTACCGGATGTGACGATACTTACCATACGATTATCCAATCGGATGTAATGTTACGACACCTTGCTTAGTTTTTCCTGGCTGTAAAGCACTTCCGGATGTGACGATGCAGATCACATGATTAGTACCCACCGGATATGATGTTACGAACTTTGCGGCATCTATAGCAACATATAGTTGGATCCAAGCAGCGATTTTTCTTTCTTTTCTCTGATTTATTATTATTGTATATTTACTGTGTATATATATTTGTTTTTGTGTCTATGATTATATTTCTATGGTGGATCGAGCTCTGAATGTTTTACTACCGGGTCAATGTGAGGTCACTCTGATTGTTCACTTATATGGTGTTAGATTCAGCCCAATCGGCTCTAAGTGTTACAGCTGTATGGGAGGGAGGTAATTAAATCACTAGCCTTTTATTGGTTCCCTCTGGTATATATACCCTATCTGGCCAGTACCCAACCACCCCTGGACGAAGCATTTCTAAGCGAAATGCGCTTCGGGTGTGGTGGGTTCCCCTGGGTCTGATCTTCTTGGTAACTATGCCTTTGATTTTTGTTTGCATTTTATATTTTGTGTGCATATATTATTGCATTATGTAGGATTGTTATCCATATTGCTATCCTTAGCTAGGGCTATTGTTAGCCCCCCTTTTTTTGCACTGATTATGTTCCTTTAATGTTGCAACTTTGCCCTTACTATACATCTATGCATGATAGTTCTATTTCATTTTTTCTTTTTTGCAAGCATATATGTGAAGACTCTCCCTAGGTTACCCACCTATTGTCTTGTACTTTGTGGTATTGCTCCATTTTATTGTTTTTAATTGTGTCCTTAATAAAGATTATGTAGTTTTGTCATATAGCCTTGTGTGAAGCTCCTTCTTTTGGTGTTACTAGATGTTTTTGCTTCATGGCACTATAGGAGGGATATATTTAGGTGTTTTTCTACCTGTGGAGAGTTATAACATCTTTGCTGCGTCACCAACTGTCCCAGCGGATCTGTACTGTAGCGTCGGCCATCACCTTCATTGCTGAATACCACAGGTGGCGTCACAAACAATTCCCTATAAACTATCCCCATCATCTTCTTTATTCACTTTGACATCTTTTTCAAACACCTTTTTTTATTGGACGCCCGTTGCCACGGACTGCGTCACTGCTGCCGTGACAATTCCCCTAAAGAACCATCAGACCCAGGTCTGAGTACCCCAGGCCCTTGGGGGTGCTCCATATATACCCAAAAGTGTCACTATTCTAAAAACTGCACCCTTCAAAGTCCCCAAAATCACATTCAATAAGTTTAATAACCTTTTAGGTGGTTCACAGGAACTAAAGCAATGTGGAAGGAAGAAAGCATTTTACTTTTTTTTTAACAAAAATGTTAAATTTAGCCCCAATTTTTAATTTTCACAAGGGTAACAAGGAAAAATGGACACCAACATTTGATGTGCAATTTCTCACCGGTACCTCACATGTGGGGGGAAAACAACTGTTTGGGTGCATGGAAGGACTTGGAAGGAAAGGAACATCATTTGACTTTTTGAATGCAAAAATGTCGAATTGAGAGCCGATGCCATGTCTTATCTGGAGAGACCCTAATGTGACTAAACAGTGGAAACCCCCACAAGTGTCCCCATTTTGGAAACTAGACCCCTCAAGGAATTTATCTAGATGTGTAGTAAGCACCTTGAACCACCAGGTGCTTCACCGAAGTTTATAACATAGAGCTGTAAAAATAAAAAAATCACATTTTCCCCACAAAAATGTACTCTTAGTCCATTTTTTTCATTTTTACAAGCATAACAGGAGAAAATGGACCCCAAAATTTGTTGTAAAACTTCTGCTGAGCACGCCGATACCCCATATGTGGGGAAAACTACTGTTTGGGCATAAAGCAGGGCTCGGAAAGAAGAAGTGACGTTTTTGAATGCAGACTTTGATGGAATGGTCTGCAGGCATCATGTCGCGTTTGGAGAGCCCCTGATGTGCCTAAACAGTTGACCCTATATTGGAATTGATCTAGTGTTTTCCTGTTAAGTGACTTTTATAATGTGGTGCCAAACGTGAGTTGTGTATAGTTCATTAGGTTGGCATACATGAGTTGTATACAGTGCATCAGTGTTGTGAATGTGCTAGAAATGAATTCTGAGCAGAAGCTCCTCTGGTGGTTACAAACAGTACTGAACTATCCAATGAAGATTGTGAAGATTGGCGATCAGGTGTTACTGACTGGTCTTATATAAGGGAGGTTCCCTCCCATCAGGGTTGCCGGTGATCAATTGTTCTGGTCTCATCTTTGATTTCTGTTCACTTTGTAGCTTGCTGTTTCGTGCCTGCATCTTTTGCTAACAGATAAGACATTTTCTTCTTTTAGTTTTTTGTGCATGCTTTTTGCATTTTGTCCTGCACTTCTGTGGGGGTCTGCCGGGTCCCCTCCGGGGGCTTGTGCTCCTCTCAGTTTAGTTCAGCCACTGTTGTTTGTTCATTTGCCTTTTCCAGTTTTTTCAGTGGCTGCTGTTTAGTTTTTGTTACACCAGAGAACTAATTTAGGTGGTAGAGGTCGTGTGATCTCAGGTGTTTTTGTAATTAGTAGAGTTGGTACTTTTCAGGGTTTTTTGGGATTGCAGTAAGTGTCCTTCCTATCCTTTTCTATTTAGGAAGTTTGGGCCCCAAAATTGCTCATACTATTTTCTGTCTGTGTCTGTATTTCCCCTTGTCTAACCGCCATTACATGTTTGGGGACTTTCTATGTTCTTTGGGGATCTGCTCCGGGGCAGATAGTTTTCCTCTTTCTGTCTTTAGGTGTAGTTAGCTTCTCAGGCTGTGACGAGGCGTCTAGGACCAACGTAGGTACGCTCCACGGCTGCCTTTAGTTGTGGTGGTTAGTCAGGGTTCTGCAATCCCATAGATTCCAACCTCTCTGGTGTATTTCCTTTTTTGCTTGCTCTCCTCAGCTACCAAATCATAACAGTATCACCGGCCCAAAAACTGATATTTGTATGGTACTCACAGAAGGGAAAAATAGTGTTAAAGAAAGAAGATTGTCAGAGTTGTCAGAGATTTTTTTTTTTTTTTCCCTCTGTATGTCTGGGTGCTGAGAGGATTTTTTTTTCTCTCAATGGAGTTTTCTGGCCGTGTGGATCAGCTTGCCACTGAAGTTCGGAGTATTGCTACCTATCTTGCGAGGTTGCCTGTTGTGGAACCTAGGATTCCCATGCCAGATTTGTTTTTAGGGGATCGAGCTAAATTTCTGAATTTCAAAAATAACTTTAAGTTGTTTTTTGCCTTGAAATCTAAGTCCTCAGGGAACGCAGCACAGCAGGTTCAAATTGTCATCTCTCTCCTGCGCGGTGATCCTCAGGATTGGGCTTTTTCCCTGACACCTGGGGATCCTGTTTTGAGTAATGTTGATGCATTTTTTCAGGCTCTGGGGTTATTGTACGATGAGCCTAATGTCACTGATCAAGCTGAAAAAGCCTTGTTGGCATTAAATCAGGGGCTTGAGGACGCTGAGTTATACTGTCAGAGATTCCGAAGGTGGGCAGTCCTGACCAAATGGAATGACGATGCTTTGGCAGCCCTTTTTCGGAAGGGTCTGTCAGAGAATGTAAAGGATGTTATGGTGGGATTCCCTGTCCCCTCTGGTCTCAATGATTCTATGTCATTAGCGATTCAAATTGACAGACGTTTGCGTGAGCGTAGAGGTATGCGTGGAATAGTGTTGCCTTGTGAACCAGCTTCTGAACCCATGCAGTGTGATAGAGTGGCTTCTGGGGCACAGCGTCATGAGTTTCGAAAACGCAATGGGTTATGTTTCTACTGTGGTGATGCCTCTCATGCTATTTCAGTCTGCCCTAAGCGGGGAAGACGTTTTGCACGCTCAGTTGTCTTGGGTAGTGTTCAGACTAAATTTTTGTTGACTGTTACCCTGATTTGCTCCCTGTCCACATTTTCTGCTCAGGCTTTTGTTGATTCGGGAGCAGCTATTAACCTGATGGATTTTGATTTTGCTAAACGTTGTGGGTTTCCCTTGATACCCCTACGGAAGTCTATTCCCCTACTGGGGATCGATTCTACCCCTTTGGCTGAGAATAAACCTCAGTTCTCTACTCAGGTGATAATGAGGGTTGAACCTGATCATCAGGAGAGTTGCAAATTTTTAGTGCTGTATAATCTGCATGACATTATCGTACTGGGTTTCCCTTGGTTACAGTCTCATAATCCTGTTTTGGATTGGAAATCTGTGTCTGTAACCAGTTGGGGCTGCCAATGTGTTAATACCAACACTCCTGTTTTTCTGCCTCCCCCCAGGCTCAGGATGTTCCTGACTTTTTGACTGATTTTTCTGATGTGTTTAGCGAAAGTAAATCTGCATCCTTGCCCCCCCATAGGAGCTATGACTGCGCTATTGAATTAGTGCCTGGTAGTAAATTCCCTAAAGGTCGCCTTTTTAACTTGTCTGTACCTGAACATGACGCTATGCGGTCTTATATCAAGGAGTCATTGGAGAAGGGTCATATCAGACCATCCTCTTCACCCTTGGGTGCCGGTTTTTTCTTTGTGGCCAAAAGGATGGTTCATTAAGGCCGTGAATTGATTATCGTCTCTTGAACAATATCACTGTGAAATATCAATATCCGTTACCCTTGATTTCTGACCTGTTTTCCAGGGTGAAAAGTGCTACTTGGTTTACCAAGCTTGACCTCAGGGGGGCATATAACCTTATTCGCATTAAGCACGGGGATGAATGGAAGACGGCATTTAATACCCCAGAGGGGCATTTTGAGTACCTAGTGATGCCCTTTGGGCTCATTAATGCTCCTTCTGTCTTCCAGTCCCTCATGAATGACATTTTCAGGGATTTTGTGGATAAATTTCTGATTGTTTATTTGGATGATATCTTGATTTTTTCCAATGACTGGGACTCTCATGTGAAACATGTTCGGACTGTGTTCCAGATTTTGAGAGAGAATGCTCTGTATGTGAAGGGATCAAAGTGTCTTTTTGGTGTACAGAGGATCTCATTTCTGGATTCATTTTGTCCCCATCTGTTATTGAAATGGACCCGGTCAAGGTTCAGGCCATCTGTGATTGGGTCCAACCTACTTCATTAAAGGCTCTTCAAAGATTCTTGGGTTTTGCCAATTTTTATCGTAAATTTATTGGTAATTTCTCTGTTATTGTTAAACCATTGACTGTTTTGACCAAAAAGGGTTCTGATGTGGTGAATTGGCCTCCTGAGGCAGTCTCTGCGTTTCAGGAACTTAAGCAGAGATTCACTTCTGCTCCTGTTCTACGGCAGCCTGATGTTTCTCTGCCATTTCAGGTGGAGGTTGATGCCTCTGAAATTGGGGCAGGTGCCGTTTTGTCCCAAAGAGATCCAGAGACCTCTAAAAGTAACCCTTGTGCCTTTTTCTCTAGAAAATTTTCTCCAACTGAACGTAATTATGACGTGGGTAATCGGGAGTTATTGGCCATGAAGTGGGCTTTTGAAGAGTGGAGACATTGGCTGGAGGGAGCCAAACATCAGGTGGTGGTCCTCACGGACCATAAGAATCTGGTTTATCTGGAATCAGCCAAGCGACTTAATCCTAGACAGGCCAGGTGGGCCTTGTTTTTCACACGTTTTAATTTTGTGGTTTCCTTTCTTCCTGGCACTAAGAATGTTAAGGCGGATGCCCTCTCGAGGAGTTTCCTTGCGGACTCTCCTGAGTTATCTGATCCTGCTGTTATTTTGAAAGAGGGTGTAGTTCTTTCCGCCATCTCGCCCAATTTGAGACTGGCTCTGGAAGGGTGTCAGGAGGATAAACCCGAGCGCTGCCCTATTGGGAAATTGTTTGTCCCAGACCGATGGAAAAAGAGTGTGATGTCTGAGATTCATTGTTCCGCGTTGGCCGGTCATCCCGGAATTTTTGGTACCAGAGACTTGGTTAGTCGGTCCTTTTGGTGGCCTACTTTGTCTCGTGACGTCAGGGAATTTGTGCAGTCCTGCGGACTTGCTCTCGCTCCAAGCCTTGCTCTCGCTCTAGTGGTTTGTTGATTCCATTGCCTGTGCCCAAGAGACCATGGACCCATATCTCTATGGATTTCATTTCCGACCTCCCTGTTTCTCAGAGAATGACCGTTATCTGGGTGATTTGTGATAGGTTTTCCAAAATGATACATCTTGTGCCATTACCTAAGTTGCCTTCCTCCTCTGAATTGGTGCCTTTGTTCCTTCAGCACGTGGTTCGGTTACACGGCATTCCTGAGAACATTGTGTCTGACAGAGGAGTCCAGTTTGTTTCCAGATTTTGGAGGACTTTTTGTTCTAAACTTGGTGTTCAATTGTCTTTCTCCTCGGCTTTTCATCCTCAGACCAATGGACAAACTGAGAGAACAAACCAGACATTGGAGACTTATCTGAGATGCTTTGTGTCTGCTGATCAGGATGACTGGGTCTCTTTTTTGCCTTTGGCTGAGTTTGCTCTTAATAATAGGGCTAGCTCTGCCACTTTGATGTCTCCATTTTTCTGCAATTTTGGGTTTCACCCTCGATTTTCTTCAGGACAGACGGAGGCTTCTGTCTGTCCAGGTGTTGACTCTGTTGTGGAGCGTATGCAGCAGATTTTGGACCAGGTAGTGGAGAGGTTGTCCCTCTCTCAGGAGAGGGCCCAGCGGTTTGCCAACCGGCATAGGACTGATGGTCCTCGGTTTGAAGTGGGGGACTTGGTCTGGTTGTCCTCAAGAAATATCCCTATGAGAGTTGCATCTCCTAAGTTTAAGCCTAGGTTCATTGGACCTTATAAGATCATGGAGATTCTTAATCCTGTTTCCTTTCGTTTACTTCTTCCAGGACATTTAAGATCCATAACGTGTTCCACAAGTCCTTATTGAAAAGGTTTGTCGAGCCAGTGGTTCCTATGTCTGTGCCTCCTGACCCTGTTTTGGTTGAGGGCAATCTGGAGTATGTGGTTGAGAAAATATTGAATTCTCGTTTTTCTAGACGGAAACTCCAGTATTTGGTTAAGTGGAGAGGTTATGGTCAGGAGGACAATTCTTGGGTGTTTGCTTCGGACATCCATGCTAGGAGACTCATCCGTGCGTATCACAGAGCTCATCCTGACCGACCTGGTTGCTCAAATGAGGGTTCGGCGAGCCCTCCTCAAGGGGGGGGGGTACTGTTGTGAATGTGCTAGAAATGAATTCTGAGCAGAAGCTCCCTCTGGTGGTTACAAACAGTACTGAACTATCCAATGAAGATTGTGAAGATTGGCGATCAGGTGTTACTGACTGGTCTTATATAAGGGAGGTTCCCTCCCATCAGGGTTGCCGGTGATCAATTGTTCTGGTCTCATCTTTGATTCCTGTTCACTTTGTAGCTTGCTGTTTTGTGCCTGCATCTTCTGCTAACAGATAAGACATTTTCTTCTTTTAGTTTTTTGTGCTTGCTTTTTGCATTTTGTCCTGCACTTCTGTGGGGGTCTGCCGGGTCCCCTCCGGGGGCTTGTGCTCCTCTCAGTTTAGTTCAGCCACTGTTGTTTGTTCATTTGCCTTTTCCAGTTTTTTCAGTGGCTGCTGTTTAGTTTTTGTTACACCAGAGAACTAATTTAGGTGGTAGAGGTCGTGTGATCTCAGGTGTTTTTGTAATTAGTAGAGTTGGTACTTTTCAGGGTTTTTTGGGATTGCAGTAAGTGTCCTTCCTATCCTTTTCTATTTAGGAAGTTTGGGCCCCAACGTTTGCTCATACTATTTTCTGTCTGTGTCTGTATTTCCCCTTGTCTAACCGCCATTACATGTTTGGGGGCTTTCTATGTTCTTTGGGGATCTGCTCCGGGGCAGATAGTTTTCCTCTTTCTGTCTTTAGGTGTAGTTAGCTTCTCAGGCTGTGACGAGGCATCTAGGACCAACGTAGGTACGCTCCACGGCTGCCTTTAGTTGTGGTGGTTAGTCAGGGTACTGCAATCCCATAGATTCCAACCTGTCTGGTGTATTTCCTTTTTTGCTTGCTCTCCTCAGCTACCAAATCATAACACATCAGGTTGGCATAAGTGAGTTGTGTTGAGTGCATCAGTTTGGCATGTGTAAGTTGTGTAGAGTGCATCAGGCTGGCATACCTGAGTTGTGTAGAGTGCATCAGATTGGCATATATAAGTTGTGTAAGTCAGAAAAAAATAGTAGTCCATGGATGTGTGGTACAGTTTGAAGCATTTATTCCTAACCAGCCCAGGTTTATCAGTTCAGATGTTGCATTACCAAATGCACCTTTTTTGCAACCTTCATTTCTTTGATGCTTGAGGAACCTCACCGGAAAAATTTTGCCCTGGAACGTTACGGGCACCTTCAGTTCGGGAAGTACTGGGGCCCGCTCCTTCCTGACTTCCAAAGATTAAAGAAGTTGGCCACTACTTGGACAATTTCTATTCATTTACCACATGTGGCCCCAATAATATAATAAAGCCTATGCTCATCTCCAGTGAAGGTGCCGGTCCCATGGTGTTGGTAGTCGCTCTCCCTGGTGCTCTCGTGTGGTGCTGTGACACGTGATGCCGGCGCCCAATTAGCTCTGACATCACTGTCCCTGTGTATGAAGCGAGGCCAAGTCCATTGGCCGGAAGTATGTATAACTCATACTTACCCTCTACAGTCATGGCCAAAAGTTTTGAGAATGACACAAATATTATATTTTCACATGATCTGCTGCCCTCTGGTTTTTATGTGTGTGTTTGACAGATGTTTTTATCACAGACAGAAATATAATTGCAAACATATGAGTAACAAAAGCTTATATTGACAGTTAGAATGAGTTAATGCAGCAAGTCAATATTTGACCCTTTTTCTTCAGGACCTCTGCAATTCTCCCTGGCATGCTCTCAATCAACTTCTGGACCAAATCCTGACTGATAGCAGTCCATTCTTGCACAATCAATGCTTTCATTTTGTCAGAATTTTTAGGTTTTTGTTTGTCCACCTGTCTCTTGATGATTGACCACAAGTTCTCAATGGGATTAAGATCTGGGGAGTTTCCAGGCCATGGACCCAAAATCTCTATGTTTTGTTCCCTGAGCCATTTAGTTATCACCTTTGCTTTATGGCAAGGTGCTCCATCATGCTGGAAAAGGCATTGTTGATCGCCAAACTGCTCTTGGAGGGTTGGGAGAAGTTGCTCTTGGAGGACATTCTGGTACCATTCTTTATTCATGGCTGTGTTTTTAGACAAGACTGTGAGAGAGCCGATTCCTTTGGCTGAGAAGCAACCCCACACATGAATGGTTTCAGGATACTTAACAGTTGGCATGAGACAAGACTGGTGGTAGCGCTCACCTTGTCTTCTCCGAATGAGGCGTTTTCCTGATGTCCCAAACAATCGAAAAGGGGATTCATCAGAGAAAATAACTTTACCCCAGTCCTCAGCAGTCCACTGCCTGTACTTTTTGCAGAATATCAGTCTGTCCATGATGTTTTTTCTGGAGAGAAGTGGCTTCTTTGCTGCCCTCCTTGAGACCAGGCCTTGCTCCAAGAGTCTCCGCCTCACAGTGCGTGCAGATGCACTCACACCTGCCTGCTGCCATTCCTGAGCAAGCTCTGCACTGCTGGTAGCCCGATCCCGCAGCTGAAATACTTTTAAGAGACGGTCCTGGCGCTTGCTGGTCTTTCTTGGGCGCCCTGGAGCCTTTTTGGCAACAATGGAACCTAATGTGTAGAACATGAATTCCCTCTTAAAACTAAATTTTATTGATAATCATAAAAAACACCAACCCAGTGAAAAAGGTAAATAAAATTACCAAAGATAAAAAACTATACTACTTACGTGGCCTAAATATACTCCTATATGATCCTATCTGACCGTGGAGGTTGGCACCGCTAGAGATTTGACTTGGCGCCCCCACTCAGCGTAGGCTGACCCTCACTGCCCTATTGTACCCTACACTATAGGTAGGAAAACAATGTATAAATAGGCAGGAGTGAAGAGAGTCTTTAAACTAGGCACACGTAACATTAAAAGAAGACACTTGTACCCCTAGATACATGATATATTAGGAATATAATGATATTCAAATCAATGGGATAAAAAGATATACCCCTAGTTGTCCTTATTATGGGTTATGACCAAATGTGGAAGGAACAAGTGGTAGACAGCACTAAATTAGACCATCAACATTGATTTGTGCTGATCTTCCAATAAATCATAAATAGGGCATAACATATTGTTGTCTTAGTGTCCCATATATTCCCATAGGGTAACTTATCGTGTCTTCTGTAGCCCCGACGCATTTCCCCGTCAAATTGAGCGGTTCATCAGGAGGTCTTAGAGAGATACAGATCGGCTGCCATAATGGATGATGGTGCACCGCCGTATCGTATCAGGTGGACTTAAATAACCACCCCTTGTCAATACCATGATTGGTCCGCCCTCATAATTAAGGGCACATATACCGGGTTAACCCATAGGTCACTAACCGCTTTGTAGATATACGTCAGACGCCATCGCTCCTCACGAAACTCCAGCGTGGTATAGAGTCTCGTCGATACTTCCGGGAACAAACTGCGTCTCAGTCGCTTGAACGCACGCATCACTTCCGCCCTAGACGGTCACGGGGTACTGATGTCATGTCTGTCCCGCCCATCATATCAAT
>JARQOD010003540.1:0-63664 GCA_033576555.1 Oophaga sylvatica
TTACAATTTTTTAGATTTATCGTCGTCCTCTAAGTGCTCTCAGGTCTAGCGCGGGTTTATTTATTATTTTATTATACTCAGTTTGGTGGGTTAACACGGAGCCCACTTCTTAGCCACCTGCAGCTTCCAAGACACCGGTTTATTAAATTCATCATTGGGTTTTTATATCCACTTTCACCACAGGTATAGCGCCAGTGTTCATCTATTCTTTTTAATTTTGCTTTTTTATTTTATTTTTATTACAGGAAATGGTTTTAGCAGGAAAATAAAAGATGGTCAAAAACTGTTTGATTATTTCATTAACCCCTTAACGACCGCCGATACGCCTTTTAACGGCGGTCATTAAGGGTACTTAAACCACAGCGCCGTTAATTAACGGCGCTGTGGAAAAAGTGAATAGCGCCCCCAGAGGCGCATTTTCTCCGGGGTCTCGGCTACCGGGGGTAGCCGAGACCCCAGAGAACATGAATCGTGTCGGTTTTTACCGACACCGATGTTGCGATCGCCGTTATTAACCCTATAACGGCGACCGCAACAAAAAAAAAAAAGTTGTGCCATTTAATTTCTCTGTCCTCTGATGTCATCGGACATCAGAGGACAGAGAAAAAGGGTCCCCGGGACCCCCATGTGGCCCCCGATGTCCTGTATGTGGCCCCAGGGCCCTCCGGTGTCCCCCGGGGCCGGCGCGATGTAGAAAATGGCGGGCACATGCTCAGTGCGCCCGCCGCTATGTGCCGCTGTGCTGGGGGGGGGGATGGGCAAATATTCTCTGGGGTCTCGGCTACCGGAGGTAGCCAAGACCCCAGAGAACATGATCCGGGTCGGTATTCACCGATCCCGGTGTTGCGATCGCGTCTATGCAAGCATAGACGCGAACGCAAAAAAAAAAAAAAAAGATTTCCCTCCCCTCTGATGTGATCACACATCAGAGGGGAGAAAATAAGGGTCCCCAGGTCCCCCGATCGCCCCCCCCTATACTTACCGGTGTCCTCCGTCCTCCTCCAGGCCCCAGGATCCCGGCGTCTTCTTCCTGCAAAAAAAAAATGGCGGGCGCATGCGCAGTGCGCCCGCCCATCTGCTTGGCGGCAGATTCAAAAATTTTTTCATTCATTCTGCAGAAAGTGCATTTTGATCACTGTGATAAACTATCACAGTGATCAAAATAAAAAAAACAGTACATAACCCCCCATTTATCACCCTGTAATGTATGTAGTACAGTTCATATAGCGTCTTGTGCTTGGGTGCGATGAAAATACATGAGACACAGGTTTGATATAGAAGGTCTTGTATTACTTCATACAAGTGGCAAAAATAGTCACACAGTTTGCAGATACAGAAGCAGGAGACACAGCAGGCCAGAGTAACTTAAGCTCAGCAATCACTCTCCACAACAGGTTCAGGATCTTCTTCTCTGTTACCGTAAGTCCATGCAAACGTGGATCTTTCAAAGAGCAGGGTTCCAGAGTCCACAAGTGTTCAGAGTTCCTCAGTAGGAATAGCTGGAGTACATAGTCCAAGGCTTCCAGGAGTCAGGTCACAGGTTCACTGCAGGCTAGATTCTGAAGCACTGATTGCTCAGCTGTGGCTGCTTAAGAAGCAAGAGGGAGAGAATCAGGGCGGGAACATGAAAGCTGAAAACTCCATATTGACTGAGGGCAAGATAGCTGCAGCAAGACAGAAAGCAAAATGGCAGACGGAAAACTGAGTTTCAAGAACATGTACAAAGAACCTTACATTACTCCCCCCTTAGGGACAACCTCCGGATGGCCTCAGACCAGGCTTGTCTGGGTACCTCTGATGAAACTGGCGGAGCAAACGAGGAGCATTAACGTTATTGACTGGTTCCCATGAGTTGTCCTCCACTGGGTAGCCCTGCCATTTAATCAAATATTGTAACTGATTTCTGTATAACCTGGAATCTAGAATTCTTTCCACCACAAATTCTTCCTGACCATCGACTAGCACTGGGTCAGGGCAAGGAGAAGAACGTCCAGGAAACGTATTGGGTGTTGCAGCCTTTAGTAGGGATACATGAAAGACAGGGTGGATTCTCATAGTTCTAGGCAGTTGAAGACGACAAGCAACGGCACTTATAATTTTACTGATTTTATAGGGTCCAATGTACTTATGTCCCAACTTAGACGATGGAATCCTTAACTTAAGATTTCTGGTTGACAGCCAGACCAGGTCTCCTACCTTGAAAGCTGGTGCAGGTTTACGAAATTTATCTGCTGCTTTCTTGTACCTTTCCTGAGCCAATTCCAGATTCTCCTTTAGAAGATCCATATTCTTCTGTAAAGACGTGATTCTTTCGGCCACTGCTGGTAAAGGCGTTTCTATGGGAAATCGTGGAAGAATGTTAGGATGATAACCTAGATTGGAGTAAAAAGGAGACTGCTTAGTGGAGGCGCTCTGAGAGTTGTTATAAGAGAACTCAGCCAATGGAAGTAGATCCACCCAATCATCCTGTAGGTGGCAGATAAAGCAGCGGAGATACTGCTCCAGAGTTTGATTGGTTCGTTCGGTCTGTCCATTAGTCTGGGGATGAAAAGCAGAAGAAAGGTTTACTTTAATGTCCAATGCTGCACAGAAATTTTGCCAAAACCTTGAAGTGAATTGCACCCCTCGATCCGAAATAACCTCATCCGGTACTCCATGTAAGCGAAACACATCTTTAATCATCAAATCTGATGTCTGTTTTGCAGTGGGTAAGCCGACACAAGGAATAAAATGAGCTGCCTTTGTTAAACGATCAACCACCACTAGAATGGTGTTTTTCCCTTGAGAGGTTGGTAACTCCACAATGAAGTCCATAGAAATGGATCCCCACGGGCGGGACGGGGTGGGAAGAGGTTGTAACAGACCAGTTGGTGAGGAGCGAGGTGTTTTGCATCTTGCACAGACTTCACATGAAGTGACATAGTTTAAAACATCCTTCCTGCAAGTGGGCCACCAAAAGAAACGAGAAAGAAATTCCTGTGTCTTTAGAATTCCTCTATGCCCAGCTATCTTGGAATCGTGAATGAGTTGCAATACTCTCAATCTGACTGTTTCAGGAATATACAGACGTTGTCCCAGAATCCACACACCATTCTTAAAGACAAGACTTACGTCCCTTGGGGGTTGTGCCAACAAGGAATCCGCATGGTATGCTTCCTTGATGTCCTTAAGTAGGTCTTGATTATGAATCACTCCCAGGAATCTAGAGTCAGGAAGAATAGTCTTAGGAGGAACAAGTGGACGGGTCTCTGCTGAATGAATCCTAGAGAGTGCATCAGCCTTTCCATTGCGCGATCCTGGTCTATAAGAAATGACAAAATTAAATTGGTTTAAGAAAAGATTCCAGCGAGCCTGGCAAGGAGTCAGGCACTTAGCCGACCTGATAAATTCAAGGTTACGATGGTCTGTCAGGACGACTATTTGCTGTGCAGCTCCCTGAAGAAGGTGTCTCCATTCTTTGAAGGCGGCAATAATGGCCAACAACTCTCTATTGCCCACATCGTAGTTCCTCTCAGCCGAAGACAACTGCTGGGAAAAGAAGGCACAGGGATGCAAGACATTCTTCTCACCTGTTCTTTGAGAGAGTATAGCTCCAACGGCACAATCTGAAGCATCCACCTCTATTATGAAGGCAAGTTCGGGGTTGGGATGTACCAAGATAGGTGCGGTGGTAAATTTATCTTTTAGACGAGAAAATGCTTCCTGGGCTTGGGGAGTCCAGGAGAACCTAGACTCTTTCCGGGTAAGTTGGGTGATAGGTGACACTACCTCAGAGAAATTCCTAATGAAACGTCTATAGAAATTGGCAAACCCGATGAAGCGCTGCACCTCCTTCACATTTCTAGGACTTGGCCAATCCTTGATGGCTTGGGTCTTACTTCCATCCATACTAATTCCTTGTGTAGACAGTACATACCCCAGAAATTGAATTTCGGTCCTATGGAATTCACACTTTTCAAGTTTGATGTAAAGATGGTTTTGTCTTAGACGTTCCAAGACCATTCTCACATGTCCATGATGTTCCTCTGTGGAGTTAGAAAAAATTAGAATATCATCCAAATAAATCACCACAAATGTATCTAGGAGATCCCTGAAGATGTCATTCACCAAGTGTTGGAAAGTGGCTGGGGCGGTACTCAGACCAAAAGGCATAACTAGATATTCAAAGTGTCCATAGCGTGACCTGAATGCAGTCTTCCATTCATCCCCAGGTCTAATACGGACCAAGTTATAGGCCCCACGGAGATCCAATTTAGAGAAAATTTTGGCATGCCGCACTCTCTCCAATAACTCAGGGATTAAAGGCAATGGATAACGGTTTCTAATAGTAACCTTATTGAGTTCCCTATAGTCTACGCAGGGTCTCAGAGATCCATCTTTCTTCTTCACAAAGAAGATGGGTGCACCTGCAGGAGATGAAGAGGGGCGTATGAAGCCCTTGGCTAGATTTTCGTCTATGTAATCCTTTAAAGCCTTTAGCTCAGGCCCCGCCAGGGGTAGATCTTACCAAAAGGTATCTCTGCTCCAGGCAATAATTCAATTGGACAATCATATGGACGGTGAGGGTGAAGCTGGTCAGCGTTCTTCTTGTCACATAAATCCACATAGTCCTGGTATACAGCTGGTAGTTCAGGGACTGACATGGTTCCTTTAGGAACAGAGCAAGCTGAAACTTCTGGACTCATCTGTTTCTCTGGAAATTGTAATTCCTTGGTCTCCCAGTTAATGGTAGGGTTCTGAGCCTGCAGCCATGGTAGCCCTAGAATAATGGGAAAGTGGGGAGAAGAGATAAGCATAAAGGACAGTTTCTCTTGATGATCTTTACCCATAAGGACCCTCAAAGGCTCCGTTTCCTGATCCACTGGTCCAGAGGTCAGCAGGGAGCCATCCACAGTTTCCATCTGTACTGGAGTAGCCTTTTCACTGAACGTATCCCCTGTTTCAGAGCAAAGGAGACATCCATAAAATTCCCACTTGCCCCTGAGTCGATCATAGCAGAGCTAGACACCCAGACTGAGTTAACCCAGAGTTTGATGGAAAGGAAGCAATGAGAATTGTTTTTCCTACAACTCAGCTGGGACACCGCTGAGGAAACTTGAAAAATTGCAGCGTTTACACAGTCATCGTCCTCAGAAGTAACGGAGTTTAAGTCCGAGAAATCAAGATCTGTTGCTGCAGATCTCTCTGGAGCCTGAGGCTCGGACCTGACAGATCTCCTCTCGCAACACTCACAGTGAATGAGTGCTGCAGTAGTCTTACGAGAACGGCTGGGGCAGTTTATAATGAAGTGCCCTGACTTACCACAATAGAAACATAGATTTTCCTTAAAACGATGTTCCTTGCGTGCATCACTAACCCGTCTTTGTAAAGAGTCTACCTGCATGGGTTCAGGTTCAGGTTCCCGTGTGATCCTACTCAAAGGTTCCTTAGCTGGGGAGGAAGGTAGGAAAAGGTTAGTGCGATTGCTTTCGAACCATCTCTCTTGCCTGCGTTCAGTCAGGCGAGCATCAATACGGATGCAGTAGTTAATAAAGTCACCTAACGCAGTGGGAGGGTAGGCACGAGCAAGTTCATCCTTAATTAGTGGAGACAACCCCATTCGAAAAATAGATTTTTTGGCGGAACTGTCCCAGGTGGTATCAAGGGCCCATCTCCTGAAATCCAAGGCATATTCGGCTACCGAGTGCTTACCTTGGCGCAAAGTTAACATGGCTGCTTCAGCTGTTGCACCTCGATTGGGGTCATCAAACACCTGCCCCATGGCTGAAATGAAAGCATCAAGATGATCCAAACATTCATCCTCAGTCTCAATCAGAGGGTTTGCCCACATCAAAGCCTTGTTGGTAAGTAACATAATTATAGTAAGCACTTTAGATCGTTCAGTGGGAAATTGTGAAGCATGTGCAGAAAAAAAACAGATTGCATTGGTTAATAAATCCCCTGAATTTTTCACGTTCACCGCCAAAACGAAAAGGGGGCAACTTGGGAATCCCAGAACTCGGGGCTACGGCAGGAGCCTGGACTCGCTCCTCTAGAACCTCAATCCTGGCTCGCAAATCCTGGGCAGTCTGTCCAAACACTTGCAAATTGTGATTAGTGAGGTCCTGTAGGTTTGTAAAACGGGTTTTTATAGTCTGTAAATCTGTAAGGATATTATCAGTCACTCCGCAAAGTTCCTTTATGCGGGCCTCCATTTTCCAGATCTTTTAAGACAGGAGTACTGGAAGGAGAGGAGAAAAGAAAAAAAAAAAACAATAGTGTTTACCTGTGGTAACACTGCAGAGAGAAAAAAAAAATAAGGGAACTGCTCACCTGGAATGGTTGTGAGAAGTCACAACCACTATCATCACAGAAAGTTCAACCGGACATCTGATATCCACAGTTACAGCAGACACAAAAGAGGGAAGAGAGAAAAAAAAAAAAACAATAGTGTTTACCTGTGGTAACACTGCAGAAAAAAAAACTTAAGGGAATTGCTCACCTGGAATGGTTGTGAGAAGTCACAACCACTGTCATCACAGAAAATACAACTGGACGTCTGATATCCACAGTTACAGCAGACATAGCCTTCCCAGACCCAGCAGACACTAACGTTTTGGCTTCAGAATCTTGTAATGTATGTAGTACAGTTCATATAGCGTCTTGTGCTTGGGTGCGATGAAAATACATGAGACACAGGTTTGATATAGAAGGTCTTGTATTACTTCATACAAGTGGCAAAAATAGTCACACAGTTTGCAGATACAGAAGCAGGAGACACAGCAGGCCAGAGTAACTTAAGCTCAGCAATCACTCTCCACAACAGGTTCAGGATCTTCTTCTCTGTTACCGTAAGTCCATGCAAATGTGGATCTTTCAAAGAGCAGGGTTCCAGAGTCCACAAGTGTTCAGAGTTCCTTAGTAGGAATAGCTGGAGTACATAGTCCAAGGCTTCCAGGAGTCAGGTCACAGGTTCACTGCAGGCTAGATTCTGAAGCACTGATTGCTCAGCTGTGGCTGCTTAAGAAGCAAGAGGGAGAGAATCAGGGCGGGAACATGAAAGCTGAAAACTCCATATTGACTGAGGGCAAGATAGCTGCAGCAAGACAGAAAGCAAAATGGCAGACGGAAAACTGAGTTTCAAGAACATGTACAAAGAACCTTACACACCCCCTTAGTTAGGGACATATAATAAAAAATAGAAATTATATTTATTTTCATTTTTCTGTTAGGGTTAGGGTTATAATTAGGGTTAGGGTTATAATTAGGGTTAGGGTTAGCATTAGGGTTAGGGTTAGCATTAGGGTTAGGGTTATAATTAGGGTTAGGCTGGGTTCATACTGCGGTATAGCAGTCCGTTAGACGGACTGCGCTACACCGCGGTATAACGCGGTGTAACGCAGTCCGTTAGCGCTGCCATTCACCCCCATTTGAGGGCGCATCGCGACGCATGCCGTAAAGCGGCATGCGTTTGCGACGTGCCATCATTCAGTGACAGAGCCTCGGACGCGGGCTGCAGCGTCTGGGCTCCGTCACCGCTAGCGCAGATGAATCATCTGCTGATTCCTCTGCGCTAGCGGGTATATCATAACGCGATTGCGTTATGCTATACCGTTACCAGCCCGTCAACGCTATGTGTTGAACGGGCTGGTAAAACGCAAAATGAACCTAGCCTTAGGGTTATAATTAGGGTTAGAATTAGGGTTAGGTTTATAATTAGGGTTAGGGTTAAAATTAGGGTTAGGGTTACAATTAGAGTTAGGGTTACAATTAAGGTTAGGGTTACAATTAGGGTTGGAATTAGGGTTGGGATTTAGGTTAGGATTAGGGTTAGGATTAGGGTTAGGGGTGTGTTGGGATTAGGGTTGGAGCTAGAATTGAGGGATTTCCACTATTTAGGCACATCAGGGGGTCTCCAAACACGACGTGGCGTTCAAAAAGTCAAATGGCGCTCCCTCCCTTCCGAGCCCTGCCGTGCGCCCAAACAGTGGTTTACCCCAACATATGGGGTATCAGCGTACTCAGGACAAATTGCACACCAATTTTGGGGTTCTAATTTCTCCTGTTACCCTTAGGAAAATAAAAAATAGCTGGCTAAAAATATCATTTTTGAGAAAAAAAATGATTTTTTATTTTCACAGCTCTGCGTTTATAAATTTCTGTGAAACACTTGGGGGTTCAAAGTGCTCACCACACATCTAGATAAGTTCCTTAAGGGTCTAGTTTCCAAAATGGGTCACTTGTGGGGGGTTTCCACTGTTTAGACACATCAGGGGGTCTCCAAACACGACGTGGCTTTCAAAAAGTCAAATGTCGCTCCCTCCCTTCCGAGCCCTGCCGTGCGCCCAAACAGTGGTTTACCCCAACATATGGGGTATCAGCGTACTCAGGACAAATTGCACACCAATTTTGGGGTTCTAATTTCTCCTGTTACCCTTGGGAAAATAAAAAATAGCTGGCTAAAAAAATCATTTTTAAGAAAAAAAATGATTTTTTATTTTCACAGCTCTGCGTTTATAAATTTCTGTGAAACACTTGGGGGTTCAAAGTGCTCACCACATATCTAGATAAGTTCCTTAAGGGGTCTAGTTTCCAAAATGAGGTCACTTGTGGGGGTTTCCACTGTTTAGACACATCAGGGGTCTCCAAACACGACGTGGCTTTCAAAAAGTCAAATGTCGCTCCCTCCCTTCCGAGCCCTGCCGTGTGCCCAAACAGTGGTTTACCCCAACATATGGGGTATCAGCGTACTCAGGATAAATTGCACACCAATTTTGGGGTTCTAATTTCTCCTGTTACCCTTGGGAAAATAAAAAATAGCTGGCTAAAAAAAACATTTTTGAGAAAAAAAATTATTTTCATTTTCACGGCTCTGCGTTTATAAATTTCTGTGAAGCACTTGGGGGTTCAAAGTGCTCACCACACATCTAGATAAGCTCCTTGGGGGTCTAGTTTCCAAAATGTTGTCACTTGCAGGGGTTTCTACTGTTTAGGTACATCAAGGGCTCTGCAAACACAACATGACGCTCGCAGAACATTCCATCAAAGTCTGCATTACAAAATGGCGCTCCTTCCCTTCCAAGCACTCCCATGCGCCCAAACAGTGGTTTCACCCCACATATGGGGTATCAGCGTACTCAGGAAAAATTGCACAACAACTTTTTGGGTCCAATTTCTCCTGTTACCCTTGGGAAAATAAAAAAAATAGCGGGCTAAAGAATAATTTTTGAGGAAAAAAATGATTTTTTATTTTCACGGCTCTACGTTTATTAATTTCTGTGAAGCACTTGGGGGTTCAAAGTGCTCACCACACATCTAAATAAGTTCCTTAAGGGTCTAGTTTCCAAAATGGTGTGATTTGTGGGGGGTTTCGACTGTTTAGGCGTATCAGGGGCTCTCCAAACGCGACATGGCGTCCAATTTCAATTCCAGCCAATTTTGGTTTGAAACAGTCAAACGGCGCTCCTTCCCTTCCAAGCCCTGCCGTGCGCCCAAACAGTGGTTTACCCCCACATATGGGGTATCGGCATGCTCAGGACAAATTGCACAAAAACTTTTGGGGTCTTGTTACCCTTGGGAAAATAAAAATTGGGGTGAACAGATCATTTTTGTGGAAAAAATATGATTTTTTATTTTCACGGTTCTATGTTATAAACTTCTGTGAAGCACTTGGAGGTTCAAAGTGCTCACCACACATCTAGATAAGTTCCTTAGGGGGTCTAATTTGCAAAATGGGGTCACTTGTGGGGGGTTTCCACTGTTTAGACACATCAGGGCCTCTACAAACACGACATGACGTCCAGCCAATTCTGCGCTGAAAAAGTCAAACGGCGCTCCTTCCCTTCCAAGCTCTGCCTTGCACCCAAACAGTGGTTTACCCCCACATATGGGGTATCAGCATGCTCAGGACAAATTGCACAAAACTTTTGGGGTCTTTTTACCCTTGGGAAAATAAAAATTGGGGTGAAAAGATTGTTTTTGTGGAAAAAATATGATTTTTTATTTTCACTGTTCTATGTTATAAACTTCTGTGAAGCACTTGGAGGTTCAAAGTGCTCACCACACATCTAGATAAGTTCCTTAGGGGGTCTAGTTTCCAAAATGGGGTCACTTGTGATAGGTTTCCACTGTTTAGACACATCAGGGCCTCTACAAACGCGACATGGCGTCCAGCCAATTCTGTGTTGAAAAAGTCAAATGTCGCTCCTTCCCTTGCAACCTCTGCCGTGCGCCCAAAAAGTGGTTTACCCCCACATATGGGGTATCGGCTTAATCAGGAGAAATTGCACAACAAATTTTGTGGTTCATTTTTTCTTTTAACAGTTGTGAAAATAAAAAAAATAGGTTCCGAAGTAAAGTTTTTGCAAAAAAAGTTAAATGTTAATTTTTTCCTTCCACATTGCTTCAGTTCCTGTGAAGCACGTAAAGGGTTAATAAACTTCTTGAATGTGGTTTTGAGCACCTTGAGGGGTGCAGTTTTTAGAATGGTGTCACTTTTGGCTATTTTCTATCATATAGACCCCTCAAAGTGACTTCAAATGTGATGTGGTCCCTAAAATAAAAATGGTGTTGTAAAAATGAGAAATCGCTGGTCAACTTTTAACCCTTATAACTTCGTAACAAAAAAAAAATTTGGTCCCAAAATTGTGCTGATGTAAAGTAGACATGTGGTAAATGTTATTTATTAAGAAATTTGTGTGACATATCTCTCTGATTTAAGGGCATAAAAATGTAAAATTTGAAAATTGTTACATTTTCAAAATTTTCGCCATATTTCCGTTTTTTCATAAATAAACACAAGTCATATCAAAGAAATTTTACCACTAACGTGAAGTACAATATGTCACGAAAAAACAATCTCAGAATCAGCGGGATTCGTTAAAGCGTTCCAGAGTTATAACCTCATAAAGTGACAGTGGTCAGAATTGTAAAAATTGGCCCTGTCATTAAGCTGCAAAATGGCTCTGTCACTAAGGGGTTAAAATGATTTTTTATTAAAGTGTGTGTGTTTGATTTTTCTTTAATACAATAGGATTAATAAATGATAGTTGTCAAATTGACAACTCTCAATTATTAACCTGGCTTAAAGTCACCTTTCAATTGCAAGGTGGCTTTAACCTCTTATTAACCAATTCACCACCGCTACAGGGCAATGGGAATAGACGGGCAAAGTGCCAGAAAGGGCTAATCTAATTATAGATTTGTCTTTTCTGGGGTGTCTGGGGGCAGATGTTAGTAGCCAGGGGGGCACAAAATAAATGCACCCTCCATGGGCTACTATTATTTGCCCCCACTCGCTTGCTTTGTCTGTCTGGTGGAGAAAATACAGCGGGAGCCCACGCATTTTTTTTTCAACGAATTTACACCTTTAATTAACCCCTACATTTCTGCAATTTTGCACACATACACTCATGTAATTGTTAGTTAAAACCATATATCAAAATACCGTACATGAAATGACATGGTTAACTATATGTAAACCATGTGTCATTTCATGTCGGGTTCTGTGATTTCACAAAAGCCGGTAATTGAATTAACGGCTATTATACTATGTAGAAGTGTATGAACTATATATATATATATATATATATATATGTGTGTCACAATGACATGTATATATATATATATATATATATACAGGGCCGGCTCCAGGTTTTTATGGGCCCTGGGCGAAAGAGTCTCAGTTGGCCCCTTTAATACAGACCACGATTCATGATGCACAGATACGGCAGAGAAATATGGGTATAGTACAATGCCAAATACTTCACTTCTTCCATTACATGAGTGATATCTATTGTAAATTGTACAGTAGCTCAAAAACCGCCAAATCCTCACAGCGCACAGTACAGACCGGACAGTACAGTCCTCCATACAATATTATGGGCACCACAGTCTCCCCCTCATCACCCATATAATACCCCATGCAGGATGTCACCCCCCATATAATGCTCCATACAGAATACTGGACCCAAAATAATGCTCCATACAGAAGAATACTGGACCCAATATAATGCTCCATACAGGATACTGGTCCCCATATAATGCTCCATACAGGATACTGGTCCCCATATAATGCTCCATACAGGATACTGGTCCCCATATAATGCTCCATACAAAATATGGAGCTCTCCTCTGCGCTGTACTGCGTTCTGCACTGTTACAGCTCAGGAAAGGGCGCTGTGGAAAGACTCCCCATTATCATCATGATTGCCTCCCCATCATCATCAATGCCTGCCCATCATCATCATCTTCTCCCCATCATCAATGCCTGCCCATTATCATCAATGCCTGCCCATTATCATCATCTTCTCCCCATCATCATCAATGCCTCCCCATTATCAGCAATGCCTGCCCATCATCATCTCCTCTCCTCCCCATCATCATCAATGTCTGCCCATCATCATCTTCTCCCCATCATCAATGCCTGCCCATTATCATCATCTTCTCCCCATCATCATCAATGCCTCCCCATTATCAGCAATGCCTGCCCATCATCATCTTCTCCCCATCATCAATGCCTCCCCATTATCAGCAATGCCTGCCCATCATCATCTTCTCCCCATCATCAATGCCTCCCCATTATCAGCAATGCCTGCCCATCATCACACACAGACAGCACACAAGCACTCTCTCACATACATACATACACACACACACATACATACACACACAAAGCACCGCACTACATACACACACAGAGACACACACACAGAGACGTCTTACCTGTTCAGCGTCCCCGCGCTCTGTGCCACAGCCGGCCGCTGAATGATAACATCATTCAGCGGCCGGCTGTGAGAGGAAGCGCCGGCGCCCCCTGGAGCCCGGAGCTGCGGCAGCGGAGGCACGGGAGAGGTAAGTATTGTTGCCAGCTGCTGCCGGGGCCCTGAGCAGGCGGGGGGGGGTACTGTTGTGAATGGGTTTGAGATGAGTTCTGAGCAGAGGCTTCCTCTAGTGGTTACAAGTGGTGCTGGTCTGTCCAGTGAAAATTGTGAGGACTGGGAATCAGGTGTTACTGACTGGTCTTATATAAGGGAGTCACCTTCCCATCAGGGTTGCCGGTGATCAATTGTTCTGGTCTGAATCCTTCATTCCTGTTTCCCTTGTAGCCTGCTGTGTCGTGTCTGCATCTCCTACTAACAGATGGGACATTTTCTTCTTTTTGTTTTTTGTGCTATATTTTTGCATTTTGTCCTGCACTTCTGTGGGGGCCTTCAGGGTCCCCTCCAGGGGCTTTTGCGCTCTCAGTTTAGTTCAGCCACTGATGTTTGTGCTTTTGCTTTTTCCAGTTTTTTCAGTGGCTGCTGTGTTGATTTTGTTGCACCAGAGAGCTAGTTTGGGTGGAAGAGGTCGTGTGATCTCAGGCGTTTTTGAAATTAGTAAAGTTGGTGCTTTTCAGGGTTTTCTGGGATTGCAGTAAGTGCCCTTCCTATCCTTTTCTATTTAGTTAGTTTGGGCCCCAGCGTTTGCTCTTACTATTTTCTTTCTGTGTCAGTATTTCGTCTTGTCTAACCGCCATTACATGTTTGGGGGCTTTCTATTGTCTTTGGGGTTCTGCTCCGGGGCCGATAGCTTTCCTATTTCTATCTTTAGGTGTGGTTAGTTTCTCAGGCTGTGACGAGGCGTCTAGGACCAACGTAGGAACGCTCCACGGCTGCCTCTAGTTGTGGTGGTTAGTCAGGGTACTGCAATCTCATAGATTCCAACTGCTCTGGTGTATTGCCTTTTTTGCCTGCACTCCTCAGCTGCCGAAACATAACAGGGGGCCCAGTGGCGGCGCTGACACCGCTCTCCGCGCGGGGGTGCCAGACTGCGAGTGGGCCCCCCCGCCTACTCAGGGCCCCGGCACTGGCCCGGGTGTGCCGGGTGCTGACGCCGGCCCTGTATATATATATATGTATTCTATGTGTATGTATCTAGTGTTTTGTGAGCTGTCAGTGTGATTTTACAGTAGCCGGGGATGAATTGCCCGCTTTTCAAAGGAGACTGGTGCGTATAAATCGGACAGCACTCGCATGGTGCGAGTGCTGTGCGATGATTTCTCGCACCCATTGACTTGCATTGGCGATTATCATGCCAAATTCGCATCAAATCGCAGCATGTTGCGATTTTTTTCTCACATTGATTTCGGCTGAGAAAAAAATCGCAAATGAGATGTCACCTATTGAATAACATTGGTCAGATTTGAATCCGATTTTTTATCGGCTGAATATCATCCGTTTTCGTCGCCAGTGAGTATGAGCCCTAATAGTGGATGTAGGAGAACCTCAGAAGATGACCGCGCTGTTACTAAAAAATAATCTCTAGCAAACCAAAAACAATACCTTACACAAGGCCATATGTAACGATACAAAATCTTTATTATGAACACATATGTAGCAATTAAAACAAGGCAGGCACCACAAGTACAGAAGAAAAGGTGGGAACCCACCGGAAAGAGCCTCAATAAGCAGAATATACCACAGAAAGTGTATCAAAAAGTAACATGTGATAAATATATAAATATATACATTACCAACAATTGATTTGCACTGTTATGCATATAATCTCAGGCACCACATATATCAAATAAATATGGAGAAATCACATACTATGTGCAGCCAAGGATACATGAATAAGGTAATACACTATAATAAATAAATATATACAGGTGAACAAATATCACTATGAGAAACATGTATCCGTAATGGCAAAATGCCGATAGAATAATAAGAGACAATCCACATAAATATCATGTATCCATGATGGCAAAATGCCAATAGAATAGTAAGAACAATCCACATTAAGTAAGGCGCCAAACTGAAAAAGGTATATATTGCTGAGTTAGAATACTAAAGGCATAGTTACCAAAAGAGGCACACCGGGTAACCCACCACACCCGACGCTCGTTTCGCACTGAAATGCTTCGTCTAGGGGTGACATTATGGATATATGTTTCTCATAGTCATATTTGTTCACCTGTATATATTTATTTATTATAGTGTATCACCTTATTCATGTATCCTTGGCTGCACATAGTATGTGATTTCTCCATATTTATTTGATATGTATGGTGCCTGAGATTATATGCATAACAGTGCAAATCAATTGTTGGTAATGCATATATTTATATATTTATCACATGTTACTTTTTGATACACTTTCTGTGGTATATTCTGCTTATTGAGGCTCTTTTCAGTGGTTTCCCACCTTTTCTTCTGTACTTGTGGTGCTTGCCTTGTTTTTAATTGCTACATATGTGTTCATAATAAAGATTTTGTATCGTTACATATGGCATTGTGTGAGGTATTGCTTTTGGTTTTCTATATGATTTGCTTCATGGCCTTATATAAGGGATATGCTTAGGTGTTTTTAAAAAATAATCTCTATACAAAGAACAACATTGATATTACCGCCATATGGTCAGTGGTAAATACCAGTCCAACAGAACATATAAGTGATTACAGCACAGTTATAGATGGTGACTTACAGCTGACGTTCCTTCTTATGGAGTCGTTGACTTTTCCCGTCTTTTCCATCTGGCCCAGACCGACATGACAACTTCTCCAGCCAGGACTCGGCTGCAGAGACTACAACAACACATTTGACTTCTCACATTTCTTGCACTGTCACCATCTATCCCCAACCTGCACAATCTCCTCATCCTGCTGATACCCCAATATTGAGGCGCCGCTGTCATATGTTAACCTATTACTGCACCTACTGTGTGGTACTGTGTGCCCTCCAGATGGTAAAACAAACCTTTAAAATATATTAATGCCTTGTGCAAGTGCCCTAGAAAACACTGGCCACATTTTGCCCCCTAGAAAGTGATAATGCCCTGTGTGCCCCTCTGACATTCACAATAAACATAGTGCCCCCATAACAATAAGTGCCCACTTAACATTTATTAATGTCCCTCTTTTCCCCCTGTACAGCTCCCCTCTACACAGTATAATGCTCTCTTATACACAGTATAATGCCCCCTCACTGTTTAGTACCTCCCACACAGTATACTGATCCCTTAGCAATCCCCAAACTGTTTGATGGCCCCAGCATTGTATAATTGCCCCCATACTGTACAAATACCCCACATTAGCTTCCACACTGTATAATGGCCTGCTCACTGTATCATGGCCTTCACAGTAGTCCCCACACTGTATGATGTCCCACTCAGTAGCCCCCACCTTGTATGATGGCCCATTAAGTAGCTCCCACTCTGTATCGTGGCCCCCTAAGTAGCCCCCACTCTGTATAATGGCCCCCTAAGTAGCCCCCACTCTGTATAATGGCCCCCTAAGTAGCCCCCACTCTGTATAATGGCCCCCTTAGCATCCCTCACATTGTATCATAGCCCCTGCAGCAACCCCACAATGTATGCTGATCCCCTCAGTAGCCCAAACACTGTATGATGACCCCCTAAGTAGCTCCACTCTGAATCATGACCCTTTCAGTAGCCGCCACTCTGTATCATGGCCCCTTTAGTAGCCTCCACACCATGTTTTGGCCCTCTTAGTAGTCCCCCACACTATGTCAGTTCCCGTTTAGTAGCCCCTATATTGTCATGACCCCCTTATTAGCCCCCACACTCTCTTATAGCCCCCTTAGTAGTCTCCATTATATATGATGGCCTTCTCTTAGTAGCCCTCCTATATAAAGGGGGCTTCCTTTGTAGCACCTACTATTTATGGGGGCCTCCTTAGTAGACCCCACTATTTATAGAGGCCCCTTTAGTAGCCCCCACAAATTATGGTCATAACACAATTTTAAAAGAAAAAAAATAAACATAATATATTCACCTTACCCCAGCAAGTCCAGCAGCAGACTGCGGCAGGTCCTGAGCAGACGAATGCGGTGAAGTCATCACGCCAGTAACTCACGTCCTGTGAGTCTCATGGCATGATGACTTCATTGTGTCACTCTGTTCAGGACCTGCTGTTCTGTAGGCCACAGGACTAAAGTGACCTAGAGCCTACAGAACGGAGAGCGGCAGTCAGGGGCATACAAATCATGGGGACCCATAGCAGAAGTTCTAATTGGGCCATCCCTCCAAAAGAAAAAAAAATATTCGGTGGGGTCACAGAAGAGCATATCTCACAACTTTTTAGCCTTTACAAGTATTTCCTCTGAAGCCCCCGTCTCACACAGCGATCTCGCTAGCGAGATCGCTGCTGAGTCACTAGTTTTGTGACGCAGCAGCGATCTCCCCTGCGATATCGCTGTGTGTGACATTCAGCGACGATCAGCCCCCCTGCTGGGTATCGCTGATCGTCGCTGAATGTCCTGGACATTTTTTTGATCGCGGGTCTCCCGCTGGCCAGCACGCATCGCTGTGTGTGACAGGGGGGAGACCAGCGATCCGCTGGTAACCAAGGTACACAGCGGGTTTCCAGGCGCAGGGCTGTGCCTGGAAACCCGATGTGTACCTTGGATACCAGCGCCCTGATGCAGGGAGCTGGTAACCAAGGTACACAGTGTGTTTCCAGGCACCGCGCAGCGCCTGGAAACCCGATGTGTACCTTGGTTACCAGCTCCCTGCATCAGGGCACTCGTATCCAATGTACACTGCGGGTAACTAAGCGAAGTTACCTGCAGTGTTGCTGTGCTGATCGCTGCCTGAGCTGCCTGTTTGGCAGCTCAGCAGCCATCATGTAGCGACACACCAGCGATCCTGATCGTTGTCGGGATCGCTGGTGTATTCCTATGTGAGATGGGGGCTTTACTGAAGCCCCTAGATTCCCCTTTCATTGCCCCCATAAAGTCAACAAAAGTGTCCCACAAGCACTGTATGATATCTCCATAGTGAATTCCTCCACAGTACCCTCCACATGCACGTATGATGACCCTACTATACCCAACTTCAACTCCCCCCAGAAAAGTATAATGACCCCAACACAATATGATCACCCAACTGTGACCCCACCCAGCCATCCATGCAGTATAATGGGCCTACATAAAGTATAATGGGCCCACAACTCTCCACTCTGTATAGTGGCCCCCACAAAGTATCGTGGACACCACACAAACTTTCACACTGTATAATTGCTTGCATACAGTATAAAGGCTCCCACACAACTCCCCAAATGTAATAGCCCTCATATAGCCTTACAAATAGTATAATGCATCCCAAAGTCCTTCATATAATTATAATGTACTCCCCATAGTCCTCCATGTAGTTAAATGCATTCCCCATAGTTTTTCATATAGTATAATTCACCCATCATAGTCTTCCATACAGCATAATGAACTCCACTTACTCCATACAGTATAATGTACTCCCCATACTCCTCCATACAGTATGATGCACTCCTCATAGTCCACACAGTATAATGCACTCTCCATGGTCCTTTACACAGTATAATGCATTCACCATAGTCATCAATACGGTATAAGCACTCCCCATAGTCCATACAATATAATGCAGTGTCCATAGTCCATATAGTATAATCCACTACCTATAGTCCTCAAACAGTATAATGCACCCTCCATACTCCTCCATATAAAATAATGCACTCCCCATAGTCCATACAGTATAATATACTCCCCATAGTCCATACAGTATAATCGTCTCCCATAGTCCATACAACACAATGCTCTCCCCATAATCAATACAGTATAATGCACTCCCCAAAGTCCTCCATACTGTATAATGCACTCCCTATAGTACAGACAGCACAATGCACTCCCCATAGTTCTCCATACAGTATAATGCACTCCCTGTAGTCCATACAGTATAATACACTCCACATAGTCCATACAGTATAATGTTCTCCCTATAGTCCTCCAAATAGTATAATGCACTCCCTATAGTCCTCCAAATAGTATAATGCACTCCCTGTAGTCCATACTATATAATGCACTCCCTACAGTTTTCCATACAAGATAATGCACTCCCCACAGGCCTCCATACAGTATAATGCACTCCCCATAGTCCTCCATACCGTATAATACACTCCCCATAGTCCTTCATACCGTATAATGCACTCCCCATAGTTCTCCATACAGTATAATGCACTCTCCATATTCCTCCAAACAGTATAATGCACTCCCCACAGTCCTCCATACAGTTTAATGCACTCCCATAGTCCTCCATATAGTATAATGCACTCCCTGTAGTTCATACAGTATAATGCACTCCCTATAGTCTTGCACACCATATAATGCACTCCCCACAGTTTTCCATACAAGATAATGCACTCCCCACAGGCCTCCATACAGTATAATGCACTCCCCATAGTCCTCCATACCGTATAATACACTCCCCATAGTCCTTCATACCGCATAATGCACTCCCCATAGTTCTCCATACAGTATAATGCACTCTCCATATTCCTCCAAACAGTATAATGCACTCCCCATAGTCCTCCATATAGTATAATGCACTCCCTGTAGTTCATACAATATAATGCACTCCCTATAGTCTTGCACACCACATAATGCACTCCCCACAGTTCTCCCTACAGTGTAATGCAATCCCATAGTCCATACAGTATAATCCACTCCCCACAGCCCTACATACAGTATAATGCACTCCCCACAGTCCTCCATACAGTATAATACACTCCCCATAGTCCTCCATACAGTATAATACACTCCCCATAGTCTTTCATACCATATAATGCACTCCCCATAGTTCTTCATACAGTATAATGTTCTCCCCATAGTCCTCCAAACAGTATAATGCACTCCCTGTAGTCCGTACAGTATAATGCACTCCCCATAGTTCTCCATACAGTATAATACACTCCCCATAGTCCCTTATATCGTATAATGCACTCCTCATAGTTCTCCATACAGTATAATGCACTCTCCATATTCCTCCATACAGTATAATGCACTCCCCATAGTCCTCCATATAGTATAATGCACTCCCCATAGTTCTCCATAGCCCATACAGTATAATTCTCTCCCCATAGTCCTCCATATAGTATAATGCACTCCCTGTAGTCCATAAAGTACAATGCACTCCTAATAGTCCTCCATACCGTATAATGCGCTCCCCATCATTCTCCATACAAGATAATGCACTCCTAACAGTCCTCCATACAGTATAATGCACTCCCCACAGTCCTCCATACAGTATAATGCACTCCCCAAAGTCCTCCATATAGTATAATGCACTCCCTGTAGTCCATAAAGTATAATGCACTCCCTATAGTCCTGCATACCGTATAATGCACTCCCCACAGTTCTCCATACAGTATAATGCACTCCCCATAGACCTCCATACAGTATTATGCACTCTCCATAGTCCTCCATACAGTATAATACACTCCCCATAGACCTTTATACCATATAATGCACTCCCCATACTACTCCATACAGTATAATACACTCCCCATAGTCCTTCATACCATATAATGCACTCCTCATAGTTCTCCATACAGTATAATGCACTCTCCATATTCCTCCATACAGTATAATGCACTCCCCATAGTCCTCCATGTAGTATAATGCACTCCCCATAGTACTCCATAGTTCATACAGTAAAATGCTCTCCCCATAGTCCTCCATATAGTATAATGCACTTCCTGTAGTCCATAAAATATAATGCACTCCTAATAGTCCTCCATACCGTATAATGCGCTCCCATCATTCTCCATACAAGATAATGCACTCCCCACAGTCCTCCATACAGTATGATGCACTCTCCACAATCCTCCATACAGTATAATGCACTCCCCATAGTCCTCCATATAGTATAATGCACTCCCTGTAGTCCATAAAGTATAATGCACTCCCTATAGTCCTGCATACCGTATAATGCACTCCCCACAGTTCTCCATACAGTATTATGCACTCCCCATAGGCCTTTATACCGTATAATGCACTCCCTATAGTTCTCCATACAGTATAATGCACTTCCCATAGTCCTACATATAGTATAATGCACTCCCTGTAGTCCATACAGTATAATGGACTCCACATAGTCCATACAGTATAATGTTCTCCAAACAGTATAATGCACTCCCCATAGTCCTCCATGTAGTATAATGCACTTTCTCTGCTCCATACAGTATAATGCACTCCCTATAGTCCTGCATACCGTATAATGCACTCCCCGCAGTTCTCCATACAAGATAATGCACTCCCCACAGTCCTCCATACAGTATAATGTACTCCCTACAGTCCTCCATACAGTATAATACACTCACCATAGTCCTTCATACCGTATAATGCACTCCCCATAGTTCTCCATACAGTATAATGCGCTCTCTATATTTTTCCATACAGTATAATGCACTCCCCATAGTCCTCCATAGAGTATAATGCACTACCCATAGTCCTCCATATAGTATTCTGCACTCCCTGTAGTCCATAAAGTATAATTCACTCTCCATAGTCCTCCATACCATACAATGCACTCCCCATCATTCTCAATACAGTGTAATGCACTCCCCATAGACATCCATACAGTACAATGTAATCCCATAGTCCATACAGTATAATGCACTCCCCATAGTCCTCCATACAGTATAATGCACTCCCCATAATCCTACATACAGTATAATGCACTCCCCACAGACCTCCCTACAGTATAATGCAATCCCATAGTCCATACAGTATAATGCACTCCCCATACAGTATAATGCACTCCCCATAATCCTCCATATAGTATAATGCACTCCCCATAGTCCTCCATAGTCCATACAGTATAATGCTCTCCCCATAGTCCTCCATATAGTATAATGTACTCCCTGTAGTCCTTAAAGTATAATGCACTCCTCATAGTCCTCCATACCATACAATGCACTCCCCATCAGTCTCCATACAGTGTAAAACACTCCCCATAGACATCCATACAGTGCAATGCAATCCCATAGTCCATACAGTATAATGCACTCACCACAGACCTCCCTACAGTTGTCACGCTGTTACTGCATACAGGAGGTCCGGGGTCTATGCTGACCCTAAGCTGGGGTCCTGACTAATCCCTCTACCTGGAGGTACTGTTGATGGTACAGAGGTCCAGGCTGCCAGCGTAATCCCTACCTCCTGAGGATCCCTGAACCTCAGTGATCTAGTCCTGAGAAGGACCCTGATCACAACACAGGGGACTGGAAGGTATATGCCTAAACACAGTAATAGACAAACGAGACAGTACAGGGCGTAAACTAAAATCCACCTTGCATACAAAACTCACACCACAAAAAACAGAGGGAACACCAACGGGTACGGAGATAAATGATAAAGCGAGGAGGGGAAAAAAGACCACACCAGGTACTCTTCATTTCAAACTTCACAATACCACGATCCACTCTGCTGGTCTGCATGAATGCTTTCACCGACACATTCCTAGCAGACTGGCAGGTATTTGAAGGAATCCCATTAATTGCAGCTGGGTGTGGCTGGCCTTGTCTAGCACAGAGAGAGAATTAACTCCCTCACTGCCAAAAAACACCAAGCACCAAAAACTCAGCTGCGCGAAGTCAGATTGTGTAATCGCGACGATCTTCGTGGCGACACACCCGTGACAGTACCCCCCCTTCTACGAGGGGCCTCCGGACCCTCAGGGCCAGGTTTATCTGGGTGAGTTGTGTGGAAGGCCCGAATTAATCGGTCTGCGTTAATATCCGACGCAGGAACCCACGTCCTCTCCTCAGGACCATACCCCCTCCAATGAACCAGGTACTGAAGGTACCGGCGATTCAGACGTGAATCGATGATTTTCGACACCTGAAACTCCAAGTTACCATTGACCACCACTGGAGGAGGAGGTAAAGGTGACGGTATCACCGGCGCCACATACCTCTTAAGCAACGATCTGTGGAACACATTGTGAATTTTAAATGTAGGAGGGAGGTCAAGACGGAATGCCACCGGATTAATTATAGAACTGATCTTTTTATGGCCCGATGAACCTGGGACCCAGTTTCCAGGAAGGAACCTTAAGTTTTATATTCTTGGTAGACAACCATACCCGATCGTTCACACATAGGTCCGGACCAGACACTCTCCTCCTATCAGCCATACGTTTGTATCGGTTCCCCATAGTACTCAGATTATTCAGCACTCCTCTCCACACTGAAGCAAGTGACGACGAAAATCGTTCTCCTCAGGAACCCCAGAAGAGCCCCCCCTATTGAAAGTACAAAACTGGGGGTGAAAACCATATGCCCCAAAAAACGGGGACTTACCAGTGGACTCGCTCCGCCTATTGTTAAGAGCGAATTCCGCCAGAGGCAAGAAAGAAGCCCAGTCCTCCTGGTTCTCTGACACAAAACACCGGAGATATGTCTCCAAGCTCTGGTTCAGACGCTCTGACTGACCATTGGTCTGCGGATGAAAAGCCGATGAAAATGACAACTGCATCCCCCGCCGTGTACAAAATGCCTTCCAGAATTTGGACACAAACTGAGACCCCCGATCAGACACCACATCGGAGGGTACCCCATGAAGCCTCACAATCTCCCCAATGAACACCTGCTCAAGAGTCTTAGCATTAGGAAGAGCAGGAAGAGTGATAAAATGTGCCATCTTGCTGAACCTGTCCACTACAACGAGTATGACTGTTTTACCCGAAGACGGCGGGAGGTCCGTAATGAAGTCCATAGACAGATGAGTCCACGGACGCTCCGGGATCTTCAAAGGTAAGAGGGTCCCAGACGGACGGGTATGTGGGGTCTTAGAGCGCGCACAAACCTCGCAGGACGCGACAAAAGTTACCACCTCCCTATGTAAGTTAGGCCACCAAAACCGGCGCGAGAGGAGATCCTCAGTTGCTTTACTCCCTGGGTGTCCTGCCAAAGCTGAATTATGGTGTGCCTCGATCACCTTTTGTCGCAACTGATTTGGAACAAACAGTCTCCCTGGAGGTCCTACAGGGGCGTCCCCCTGAGCCTCCAATACCTCCTCCTCAAGCTCAGAGCATACTGCCGACACCACCACCCCCTCCTGAAGGATCGGAACCGGGTCATCCGTCTTCCCGGCCCCAGGGAAACTGCGAGATAAGGCATCCGCCTTAACATTTTTTGACCCAGGACGATATGTGACGACAAAATTAAACCTGGTAAAAAACAACGACCACCTAGCTTGTCTGGGATTCAGACGTTTAGCGGACTCTAAATATAGCAGGTTCTTGTGATCGGTAATGACGGTGACCGGGTGGACTGCCCCCTCCAAAAAATGACGCCACTCCTCAAAAGCCAACTTAATAGCCAAGAGTTCCCTATTGCCGACATCATAATTCCTCTCAGCGGACGACAATTTTTTAGAGAAGAAGGCGCACGGATGCCATTTACCAGGGGACGAACCTTGTGACAATACTGCTCCCACCCCTACCTCGGAAGCGTCCACCTCTACAATGAACGGCTGTGACGCATCAGGTTGAATAAGTATGGGTGCCGAAGCAAAACATTTTTTCAAGGAGGAAAACGCTTGACAAGCCTTGTCAGACCACCTTGAAAAATCCGTCCCTTTTTTAGTCATGTCTGTGAGAGGTTTAACTATGGACGAGAAATTACGAATAAATTTCCGGTAGTAGTTAGCAAACCCCAGGAAACGTTGTAATGCCTTAAGATCCTCTGGCAGATCCCACTCAAGAACTGCCCGCACTTTCCCAGGGTCCATACGAAAACCGGATGCTGACACCAGGAATCCTAAAAACTGAAGTTCCTGTACGGCGAACACACACTTCTCCCATTTGGCGTACAGTTTATTATCCCGCAAGATCTGTAACACCTGCCTAACATGCTCCTGATGAGACACAAGATCCGGCGAGTAAATTAAGATGTCATCCAGATACAGTTAGGTCCATAAATATTTGGACAGAGACAACATTTATCTAATTTTGGTTCTAGACATTACCACAATGAATTTGAAACAAAACAAATCAGATGCAGTTGAAGTTCAGACTTTCAGCTTTCATTTGAGGGTATCCACATTAAAATTGGATGAAGGGTTTAGGAGTTTCAGCTCCTTAACATGTGCCACCCTGTTTTTAAAGGGACCAAAAGTAATTGGACAGATTAAATAATTGTTAATAAAATGTTCATTTCTAGTACTTGGTTGAAAACCCTTTGTTAGCAATGACTGCCTGAAGTCTTGAACTCATGGACATCACCAGACACTGTGTTTCCTTCTTTTTGATGCTCTGCCAGGCCTTCACCGCGGTGGTTTTCAGTTGTTGTTTGTTTGTGGGCCTTTCTGTCTGAAGTTTAGTCTTTAACAAGTGAAATGCATGTTCAATTGGGTTGAGATCAGGTGACTGACTTGGCCATTCAAGAATATTCCACTTCTTTGCTTTAATAAACTCCTGGGTTGCTTTGGCTTTATGTTTTGGGTCATTGTCCATCTGTAGTATGAAACGACGACCAATCAGTTTGGCTGCATTTGGCTGGATCTGAGCACACAGTATGGCTCTGAATACCTCAGAATTCATTCGGCTGTTTCTGTCCTGTGTCACATCATCAATAAACACTAGTGACCCAGTGCCACTGGCAGCCATGCATGCCCAAGCCATCACACTGCTTCCGCCATGTTTTACAGATGATGTGGTATGCTTTGGATCATGAGCTGTACCACGCCTTCGCCATACTTTTCTCTTTCCATCATTCTAGTAGAGGTTGATCTTGGTTTCATCTGTCCAAAGAATGTTCTTCCAGAACTGTGCTGGCTTTTTTAGATGTTTTTTAGCAAAGTCCAGCCTAGCCTTTTTATTCTTGATTCTTATGAGTGGCTTGCACCGTGCAGTGAACCCTCTGTATTTAATTTCATGCAGTCTTCTCTTTATGGTAGATTTGGATATTGATACGCCTACCTCCTGGAGAGTGTTGTTCACTTGGTTGGCTGTTGTGAAGGGGTTTCTCTTCACCATGGAGAGTATTCTGCGATCATCCACCACTGTTGTCTTCCGTGGGCGCCCAGGTCTTTTTGCATTGATGAGTTCACCAGTGCTTTCTTTCTTTCTCAGAATGTACCAAACTGTAGATTTTGCCACTCCTAAAGTTGTAGCAATTTCTCGGATGGATTTTTTCTGTTTTTTGCAGCTTAAGGATAGCTTGTTTCACCTGCATGGAGAGCTCCTTTGACCGCATGTTTCCTTCACAGCTAAACCTTCCAAATGCAAACACCACACCTCAAATCAACACCAGCCCTTTTATCTGCTTAATTGAGAATGATATAATGAAGGGATTGCCCACACCTGTCCATGAAATAGCCTTGGAGTCAATTGTCCAATTACTTTTGGTCCCTTTAAAAACAGGGTGGCACATGTTAAGGAGCTGAAACTCCTAAACCCTTCATCCAATTTTAATGTGGATACCCTCAAATGAAAGCTGAAAGTCTGAACTTCAACTGCATCTGATTTGTTTTGTTTCAAATTCATTGTGGTAATGTCTAGAACCAAAATTAGATAAATGTTGTCTCTGTCCAAATATTTATGGACCTAACTGTATATGACAACAAACTGTCCCACTAGGTGGCGAAAGATGTCATTAACAAAATGTTGAAACACCGCCGGGCATTAGTCAGACCAAATGGCATGACAAGGTTCTCATAATGCCCCTCCGGAGTGTTAAACGCCGTCTTCCACTCATCCCCCTCCTTCATCCTAATCAGATTGTACGCCCCCCTGAGATCCAACTTAGAGAACCATTTGGCGCCCACGATCTGATTGAAGAGATCGGGAATAAGTGGGAGCGGATATGGATCTCGGACCGTAATCCGATTAAGCTCACGGAAATCCAGGCAAGGGCGTAGGCCTCCATCTTTCTTCTTCACAAAGAAGAACCCCGCGGCCACCGGGGAAGATGAAGGTCTAATATGCCCCTTAGCCAGACTCTCCGAAATATAATCCTTCATGGCCTGCCTCTCAGGACCAGAAAGGTTATACAACCTAGATTTCGGTAACTTAGCTTCAGGGAGCAATTTTACAGAACAGTCATACACGCGATGAGGAGGTAGTTCTTGACACCCTTTCTCTGAGAATACATCCTCAAAGTCCACCAGAAATGGAGGTAAGGTCCTAGGAGCGACCGCACCGATGACCGTATTCATGCAGTTTTTATTACAGAATTCACTCCATTGGCTTATCTCTCTGGATTGCCAATTAATAACCGGGTTATGCTTAGTTAACCAAGGAAGGCCCAGCACTATAGGAGTGGGAAGACCCTCCAACACGTAACACGACAACAGTTCTTTATGTATCGCCCCCACTTGAAGATCTATGTTATGCACTGCTTGCAAAAAACTACCCTGACCGAGAGGTCTGGCGTCGATCGAGAATATGGGGACGGGTTTAGCCACACACTCAATCGCATACCTTGAACCCGGGCAAAGCAAGCATCCACCATATTAGCCCCGGCCCCACTATCCAGAAGAACAGTTATCTTCTCAGTTCTCGCACCCACCACCACCTCCGCCGGTACGAGAAACTGAGACGAACTTAGGGACGAAATACTTACTCCCAGATTGCCGTCCACCACACAATCTGGGATCAATAGTTTTCCGGCGACTTCTCACTCTGCAAAGGACGGGATGGACACCCCCCAATAAAATGTCCCTTTTTCCCACAGAAGAAACAACTTCCTGTTTTGTGGCGCCCCACCGATCCCCTCCCCCGGAATGATGTCCCTCCTAATTGCATAGGCTCCTCTGGACTGACCAGGGGAACCTCCATATAAGGGACCCTTGATGAAGGTGGAGTCATCACAGGGGGCGGAGTTACCCCGCACCTCTCCCGAAGCCGTCTGTCAATACGAATAGCAAGGGCCATAGCGGCTTCCAGTGACGTGGGAGGGTCATACTGTGCCAGCACATTCTTTAATTTGTCAGATAAACCTTGACAAAACTGGCTCCTAAGAGCCGGGTCATTCCACTGGGTGTCCGTGGCCCACCTACGGAACTCCGAACAGAATTCCTCCGCCGGACGATCTCCCTGCTGGATCCTACGTAATTTAGATTCAGCAAGGGAGACCCGATCCGGGTCATCATATACAAGACCCAGAGCTGCAAAAAACCTATCCACTGACTGGAGAGCTGGGGAGCCCGGGGGGAGAGAGAACGCCCAGGATTGGGGGTCTCCTTGTAGGAGCGAGATGACAATCCCCACCCTTTGTTCTTCACTCCCAGATGACCGAGGTCGCAGCCGAAAGTACAATTTACATGCCTCCCGGAACGCAAAAAACTTGTCCCGTCCCCCAGTGAACCTGTCAGGGAGAGCTACTTTAGGTTCTGGTCCGGCTTGCTCCAGGGGGTACAAAACCTTGGACTTAACGTCCGCCAGCTCCATGGACAAACTCTGCAACTGCCGAGCTAGACTGGCTACTGGATCCATGGTGGCTGGAGAAAATCTTTAGTGGTCGGTGAAAATGTCACGCTGTTACTGCATACAGGAGGTCCGGGGTCTATGCTGACCCTAAGCTGGGGTCCTGACTAATCCCTCTACCTGGAGGTACTGTTGATGGTACAGAGGTCCAGGCCGCCAGCGTAATCCCTACCTCCTGAGGATCCCTGAACCTCAGTGATCTAGTCCTGAGAAGGACCCTGATCGTCGATTGTGTAATCGCGACGATCTTTGTGGCGACACACCCGTGATAACAGTATAATGCAATCTGTTGTGAATGTGCTAGAGATGAGCAGAGGCTCCCTCTGGTGGTTACAGACAGTACTGAACCGTCCAGCGAGGAATGGCAATCTGGGATCACTGACTGGACTGATATAAGGGAGGTTCCCTCCCATGATGGTCGCCGGTGATCAATTGTTCTTGTCTCAATTGTGGTTCCTGGTTCATTTGGAAGTTTGCTGGAGTCTTGCCTGCACCTGCTGCCTTCAGATAAGATATTTTCTGCTTTTCTTTTTGTGCTTGCTTTTTGCATAGTTTTCTGCACTTTTGTGCCCCTCCTGGGGCCTGTGCTCCTCTCAATTTATCTGTAGCCACTGTTATTTGTTCATTTGCTTTTTCCTGTTTTTTCAGTGGCTGCGGCTTTGTTTTGTTACATCAGATATCTGATTTAGGTGGTAGAGATAGTGTGATCTCAGGTTTTTTTGGCAATCTTTTTTGGCAATCAGAAGTGCTGGTATTTTTTAGGGTTTTTGTTGGATTGCAGTCAGAATTCTTTCCTGTACTTTTCTGTCTAGACAGATTGGGCCCCAATGTTTGCTCATTCTATTTTGAGTCTTTGTCCGTGTTTTCTTCTTGTCTAATCGCCATTACATGTTTGGGGGTGTTACACTCGGTCCCCGTGCTGGCTCTGCACTCCTTCCTGGTCTCTTACCTTCTGCTCCTCTAGCTGTCCCTCTGCAGCAGTCTGTGCGCAGGCTGAAGTCTCCTGCTCCATCTGCTCCTCAGCGTCCTGCGTCCTCCCCCAGTTCCTGGCACGCTGCCAGCAGGCCTCCAGGAAGATTGCTTAGGACGCGAGGCCGCTCCCACCGTCTCTCTTAAAGGGACAGCGTGCATTTTTTGAAAAAGTCAATTAACCAATGGCAGCACACTCATTACTATATCTGGTCACTCCACCATAAGGGGAGTGCCGGAGCAACGTGTTCTATCATTGCTACATCCAGTTCTGTCCCTGATCTGTCTGCGCTGCGTCTGCAGTCTCTGTGCTTCGCTCATTCTATTTGTCTCCACAGATCATTGGTAACCCGTATCCGGCTAACTTGGTCAATCTCGGTTATTACTGGCGCAAGTGTCATCCCGTTCCGCCATCAGCCATCCGTATCCGTGGACTGTGACAAGGTCACTGGAGCCAGCCTGCTACCATCCTCTCTGGACCAGGACCTTCCTCATCTCCGTCAAACCCTCCACGGTTTCTGTTATATACCCGTTACCCTTTTGGTCCCTCTGGGACAGCTGCCACGTGTCCGGGGTCTAACTGGAGGTAGCACCTGTGTCCTCCAGGTATTCCATTCTGGTCCTGCTCGAGGGGCCTTACTACGGGTACCCTAGGCTCACTAGTCACGCCCCCTTCGGAGCCCCCCGGACCGCGGTCTCGAGGTTCCACATTAAAAAATAAAGACGAATGTGAACTTCACCATCTCTGCCTCCGCTTCCATTCGTTACAGGGGGCTTCCTATTTTCTTTGGGGATCTGCTCCGGGGCAGATAGCTTTCATCTTTCTGCCTTTAGGTGTAGTTATCTCTCAGGCTGTGACGAGGCGTCTAGGATCAACGTAGGAACGCTCCACGGCTACCTCTAGTTGTGTGGTTAGTTCAGGTTACTGCAATCCAATAGGTTCCAGCCTCTCTGGTGTGTAACGAATGGAAGCGGAGGCAGAGGTGGTGAAGTTCACATTCGTTTTTATTTTTTAATGTGGAACCTCGAGACCGCGATCCGGGGGGCTCCGAAGGGGGCGTAACTAGTGAGCCCTGGGTACCCATAGTAAGGCCCCTCGAACAGGACCAGAATGGAATACCCGGAGGACACAGGTGCTACCTCCAGTTAGACCCCGGACACGTGGCAGCTGTCCCAGAGGGACCAAAAGGGTAACAGGTATTTACAGAGTCCGTGGAGGGTTCTTGACGGAGAAGGGTAAGGTCCTGGTCCAGAACGGATGGTAGTAGGCTGGCTCCAGTGACCTTGTCACGGTCAACGGGTACGGATGGCTGATGGCGGAACGGGATGACACTTGCGCCAGTAATAGCCGAGATTGTCCAGGTTAGCCAGATACGGGTTAGCAATGATCTGAGGAGACAAACAGTATCAGCGAAGCACAGAGACTGCAGACGCAGCGCAGACAGATCAGGAACAGAACCCGATGTAGCAATGATAGAACACGTTGCTCCGGCACTCCCCTAATGGTGGAGTGACCAGATATAGTACTGAGTGCGCAGCCATTGGTTAATTAGCTATTTCAAAAAATGCACGCTGCCCTTTAAGAGAGACGGTGGGAGCGGCCTCGCGTCCTAAGCAGACTATCTGGAGGTCTGCCAGCAGCGTGCCAGGAAGTGGAGGAGGACACAGGATGCCGAGGAGCAGATGGGACAGGTGAGTGAGCAGAACGGAGTATTTTACAGCCTGCGCTGGGACCGAGTGTAACATGGTGTATTACGGTTTTTACTTTTTCTCCGCAGCTACCTAAACATAACAGTATCACCGGCCCAAAACTTAAATTATATGGTACTCACAGAAGGGAAAAATAGTGTGGAAAAAAAAAAGTTGTCAGAGTTGTCAGAGATTTTTTATTTTTTTTTCCTCTCTGTTGCATTTTTTTTCCCTCTTTCTCTCTGGGTGCTGAGGAGGATTTTTTTTCTCTCAATGGAGTTTGCACAGTTGTCTGGCCGTGTGGATAAGCTTGCCACTGAGGTTCGGAGTATTGCTTCCTATCTTGCTGGGTTGCCGGTTGTGGAACCTAGGATCCCCATGCCAGATTTGTTTTTGGGGGATCGGGCTAAATTTCTGAATTTCAAAAATAACTGTAAGTTGTTTTTTGCCTTGAAGCCTAAGTCCTCAGGGAACGCAGCACAGCAGGTTCAAATTGTCATCTCTCTCCTGCGCGGCGACCCTCAGGATTGGGCTTTTTCCCTGACACCTGGGATCCTGTTTTGAATGATGTTGATGTATTTTTTCAGGCTCTGGGGTTGTTGTACGATGAACTTAATGTCACTGATCAGGCTGAGAAGACCTTGTTGGCATTAAGTCAGGGCTGTGAAGCCGCTGAACTGTACTGTCAGAAATTTCAAAAGTGGGCAGTCCTGACCAAATGGAATGATGATGCTTTGGCAGCTCTTTTTCGGAAGGGTCTGTCAGAGAATGTAAGGGACGTTAAGGTAGGATTCCCTGTACCCTCTGGTCTCAATGATTCTATGTCTTTGGATACCTCAGCCCATCTTGCCCAAACACATCACAGAAAAAACCGACTTACAACTCCAACAACTACCTGCTCTTTATCTTCCTACTCCTACTGATTTCAGGGGACATCTCCCCCAACCCTGGTCCACCATCCCCCAACCTCAATCCCTACCCTACCTCATATCGAAACCATAATAATCTTATTAATATTACTTGCACTCCCTCATCTCCTTCGTTTAATTGTGCCCTCTGGAGTCCACGGTCTGCATGCAACAAGCTAACCTTCCTGCACAACTACTTTCTGAACAACTCTCTTCATCTGTTGGCCCTCACTGAAACCTGGATTCAGGATTCTGACACGGTCTCCCCTGCTGCCATTTCCTATGGTGGCTTACAGTTCTCCCATTCCCCGAGACCCACAAACAGACATGGTGGTGGAGTTGGCATACTCCTGTCCCCACAATGCACTTTCCAGGTCATCCCCCCAATTCCATCACTCTCATTCCCTTCTTTTGAGGTCCACACCATCAGGCTCTTCTGTCCCCTCTCCCTCAGAGTAGCGGTCATATATCGGCCCCCAGGCTCGCCCACCCAGTTCCTTGACCACTTCTCTGCCTGGCTGCCGCACTTCATGTCCTCAGAACTACCAACCCTTATCCTTGGAGACTTCAACATCCCCATTAACAGCCCTACTTCCACATCTGCATCTCAGCTTCTATCACTAACCACTTCTCTAGGCCTCTCACAGCTTTCAACCTCCGAGACACACAAGGATGGTAACACCCTTGACCTGGTCTTTGTCAGCCTCTGTTCAATCTCCCACCTAAATAACTCACCGCTTCCACTCTCTGACCACAACATTCTCTCCTTCACGCTCACAAATCCTGACCACCCCAGCGCACTCCTACCTACCACACATTCAGAAATCTACAAGCCATTAACCCTCAGACACTTTCAGACTCCCTACACTCATCGCTGTCCCCAATCTCCTCTTTTTCTTGTCCTAATCTGGCTGTTCATCACTACAATGACACTCTTAGAAGCACCCTTGACCAAGTAGCACCACTCACCCTCAGAACTTCCAAACACAGTAAAACAGCCCTGGCTCACATTGCAAACTCAACTTCTTCAGCGATGCTCTAGGAGTGCTGAACGCCTTTGGAGAAAAACCCGCACACCAGAAGACTTCATCCACTTTAAATTCATGTTAAGAACATATAATGCAGCCCTTCACCTCGCGAAACAGACCTACTTCACCACCCTGATCTCCTCACTAGCCAACAACCCCAAGAAACATTTTGACACTTTTCACTCCCTCCTCAAGCCAAAAGCACAAGCCCCTATCACAGACATCTGTGCTGACGACCTGGCCTCCCATTTTACAGAAAAAAATAGATACTATCCATCAGGAAATCTGCTCTCAACCACCAAGGGCTGTGACTCCCATCCCACCCTGCTGTTCCCCTGGCTCACTTTCCACATTTGATCCCATCACAGAAGAAGAAGTCTCCAGACTCCTCTCTTCCTCTCGTCCGACTACATGCACTACCGACCCCATTCCCTCACATCTCCTCCAGTCTCTCTCTTCAGTTGTCACAACTCACCTAACTAAAATCTTTAATCTCTCACTCTCCTCTGGCATTTTCCCATCCTCCTTCAAACACTCCATCATTACTCCACTACTAAAGAAACCCGCTCTCGACCCTTCCTGCACAAACAACTACAGACCGGTCTCCAATCTCCCCTTCATCTCTAAACTTTTGGAGCGCCTAGTCTACTCCCGCCTTACCCGTTACCTCTCCAATCACTCCCTCCTAGACCCTTCACAGTCCGGCTTCCGCCCCCTACATTCGACCGAAACTGCACTCATTAAAGTGACCAATGACCTTCTTACAGCAAAACGTAACGGTGACCACTCTCTGCTCATTCTTCTCGACCTTTCTGCAGCTTTCGACACGGTTGACCACCGTCTCCTACTGTCTAGGCTCCAGTCACTAGGTATTAAGGACACTGTTCTCTCCTGGTTCTCCTCCTATCTTTCTGACCGCTCCTTCAGTGTTTCGTTCTCTGGCTCCACATCATCTCCTCTTCCTCTCACTGTCGGTGTACACCAGGGCTCAGTCCTTGGCCCCCTTCTCTTCTCTCTCTACACGCCCCAATTGGACAGACCATCAGCAGATTTGGCTTTCAGTACCATCTTTATGCTGATGACACACAACTATACACGTCATCCCCCGACCTTACCCCTGCTGTACTACAGAACGCCACTGACTGTCTGTCCCCAGTCTCCAACATCATGTCCGCTCTCTATCTGAAACTCAACCTCTCCAAAACTGAACTTCTTCTGCTCCCGCCGTCTACTAACCTCCCTAAATTTGACATATCCCTCTCCGTGGGCGGCACCATAATAACACCCCGGCAGCAGGCTCGCTGTCTGGGTGTTATGTTTGACACCAATCTCTCCTTCACCTCCCATATACAATCTCTTGCCCGCTCTTGCCGCCTACACCTAAAGAACATCTCTAGAATCCGCCCTTTTCTCACCTTGGAAACAACAAAAACCCTCACTGTAGCATTGATCCACTCCCGCCTGGACTACTGCAACGCTCTATTACTTGGCCTCCCCATTACTCGACTATCCCCTCTCCAGTCCATCCTTAATGCAGCAGCCAGGGTAATCCATCTGGCTAATCGGTACTCGGACGCGTCCGCTCTTCGCCAGTCCTTACACTGGCTGCCCATTCATTATAGGATACAATTCAAAGTACTGGCTCTCACCCATAAAGCTCTCCACAGTGCAGCACCCCCCTACATCTCCTCCCTCATTTCTATCTATCGGCCTAACCGACTGCTGCGCTCTGCAAACGACTTTCGACTAACCTCTGCACAAATCCGTACCTCCCACTCCCGACTCCAAGACTTCTCCCGCGCTGCGCCAATCCTCTGGAATGCTCTACCCCAAGAAATTAGGACGATCCACAATTTGCATGGTTTCAGGCGCTCCCTCAAAACACATTTGTTCAGAGCGGCCTATCACATTCACTAATCAAAGTCATTCTATGTGTAAGTGTGTGTGTGTGTGTGTAGCCCATTCACTATCTCCATCCATCCTTCACTCCCTCAAGATGGCTGGACCATCATTGTAAATGCACCATTGTATATATACACCTGTACTTTGTATCTCCCCCACCTCATTGTAGATTGTAAGCTCTCACGAGCAGGGGCGCTTATTTTGCTTTAATTATTGTATTAACGTTGTTACTTATGACTTGTGTTCTGAAACTGTTAAACTGTAAAGCGCTGCGGAATATGATGGCGCTATATAAATAAAGATTATTATTATTATTCAAATTGACAGACGTTTGCATGAGCGCAGAGGTATGCGTGAGATGGTGTTGCCTTGTGGGCCAGCTCCTGAGCCCATGCAGTGTGATTGTTGTGAATGGGTTTGAGATGAGTTCTGAGCAGAGGCTCCCTCTGGTGGTTACAAGCGGTGCTAGTGAAGATTGTGAGGACTGGGAATCAGGTGTTACTGACTGGTCTTATATAAGGGAGTCATTTTCCCATCAGGGTTGCCGGTGATCAATTGTTCTGGTCTGAATCCTTCATTCCAGTTTCCCTTGTAGCCTGCTGTGTCGTGTCTGCATCTCCTGCTTACAGATAAGACTTTTGCTTCTTTTGTGTTTGTGCTATATTTTTGCATTTTGTCCTGCACTTCTTTGGGGCCTTCAGGGTCCCCTCCGGGGGCTTCTGCCCTCTCAGTTTAGTTCAGCCACTGAGTTTTGTTCTTTTGCTTTTTCCAGTTTTTTCAGTGGCTGCTGTTTTTATTTTGTTACACCAGAGAACTAATTTAGGTGGTAGAGGTCGTGTGATCTCAGGTGATTTTGAAATTAGTAGAGTTGGTGCTTTTCAGGGTTTTCTGGGATTGCAGTAAGTACCCTTCCTGTCCTTTTCTATTTAGATAGTTTGGGCCCCAGCGTTTGCTCATACTATTTTCTTTCTGTGTCAGTATTTCCTCTTGTCTAACCGCCATTACATGTTTGGGGGCTTTCTGTTATCTTTGGGGTTCTGCTCCGGGGCAGATAGCTTTCCTATTTCTATCTTTAGGTGTAGTTAGTTTCTCAGGCTGTGACGAGGCGTCTAGGACCAACGTAGGAACGCTCCACGGCTGCCTCTAGTTGTGGTGGTTAGTCAGGGTACTGCAATCTCATAGATTCCAACTGCTCTGGTGTATTGCCTTTTTTACCTGTACTCCTCAGCTACCGAAACATAACAGTATCACCGGCCAGAAAAATTGAAATTGTATGGTACTCACAGAAGGAAAAAAAAAATATTGTGAAAGAAAAAAAGTTGTCAGAGTTGTCAGAGATATTTTTCTGTTTGTTGCATTTTTTTTTTTTTTTTCCTCTGTATCTCTGGGTGCTGGGGAGGATCTTTTCTCCCAATGGAGTTTGCACAGTTGTCTGGCCGTGTGGATCAGCTTGCCACTGAGGTTCAGAGTATTGCTGCATATCTTGCTAGGTTGCCTGTTGTGGAACCTAGGATCCCCATGCCAGATTTGTTTTTAGGGGATCGAGCTAAGTTTCAGAATTTCAAAAATAATTGTAAATTGTTTTTTGCCTTAAAATCTAAGTCCTCAGGAAACGCAGCGCAGCAGGTTCAAATTATCATCTCTCTCCTGCGAGGCGATCCTCAGGATTGGGCTTTTTCCCTGATACCTGGGGATCCTGTTTTGAGTGATGTTGATGCGTTTTTTCAGGCTTTGGGGTTATTGTATGATGAGCCTAATGTCACTGATCAAGCTGAAAAAACCTTGTTGGCATTAAATCAGGGGCTTGATGACGCTGAGTTATACTGTCAGAGATTCCGTAGGTGGGCAGTCCTGACCAAATGGAATGACGACGCTTTGGCGGCCCTTTTCCGGAAGGGTCTGTCAGATAATGTAAAGGATGTTATGGTGGGATTCCCTGTCCCCTCTGGTCTCAATGATTCTATGTCATTAGCGATTCAAATTGACAGACGTTTGCGTGAGCGGAGAAGTATGCGTGGAATGGTGTTGCCTTGTGAACCAGCTTCTGAACCCATGCAGTGTGATAGAGTGGTGTCTGGGGCACAGCGTCATGAGTTTCGAATGCGCAATGGGTTATGTTTCTACTGTGGTGATGCCTCTCATGCTATTTCAGTCTGCCCTAAGCGGGGAAGACGTTTTGCACGCTCAGTTGTCTTGGGTAGTGTTCAGACTAAGTTTTTATTAACTGTCACTCTGATATGCTCTCTGTCCTCATTTTCTGCTCAGGCTTTCGTTGATTCTGGAGCAGCTATTAACCTGATGGATTATGATTTTGCTAAACGTTGTGGGTTTCCCTTGATACACCTACAGAAGTCTATTCCCCTACTGGGGATCGATTCTACCCTTTGGCTGAGAATAAACCCCAGTTTTCTACTCAGGTGATAATGAGGGTTGAACCTGATCACCAGGAGTGCTGCAAATTTTTGGTTCTATATAATCTGCATGACATTATCGTGCTGGGTTTCCCTTGGTTACAGTCTCATAATCCTGTTTTGGATTGGAAATCCGTGTCTGTAACCAGTTGGGGCTGCCAATGTGTTAATACCAACACTCCTGTTTTTTCTGCCTCCCCCCAGGCTCAGGATGTTCCTGACTTTTTGTTTGATTTTTCTGATGTGTTTAGCGAAAGTAAATCTGCATCCTTGCCTCCCCATAGGAGCTATGACTGCGCTATTGAATTAGTGCCGGGTAGTAAATTCCCTAAAGGTCGCCTTTTTAACTTGTCTGTACCTGAACATGACGCTATGCGGTCTTATATCAAGGAATCATTGGAGAAGGGTCATATCAGACCATCCTCTTCACCCTTAGGTGCCGGTTTTTTCTTTGTGGCCAAAAAAGATGGTTCATTAAGGCCGTGTATTGATTATCGTCTCTTGAACAATATTACTGTGAAATATCAATACCCGTTACCCTTGATTTCTGACCTGTTTTCCAGGGTGAAAAACGCTACTTGATTTACCAAGCTTGACCTCAGGGGGGCGTATAACCTTATTCGCATTAAGCACGGGGATGAATGGAAGACGGCATTCAATACCCCTGAAGGGCATTTTGAGTACCTAGTGATGCCCTTTGGGCTCACTAATGCTCCTTCCGTCTTCCAGTCCTTCATGAATGACATTTTCAGGGATTTTGTGGACAAATTTTGATTGTTTATTTGGATGATATCTTGATTTTTTCTAATGACTGGGACTCTCATGTGAAACATGTTCGAACTGTATTCCAGATTTTGAGAGAGAATGCTCTGTATGTGAAGGGATCAAAGTGTCTTTTTGGCGTACAGAGGATCTCATTTCTGGGATTCATTTTGTCCCCGTCTGTTGTTGAAATGGACCCGGTCAAGGTTCAGGCCATCTGTGATTGGGTCCAACCTACTTCATTAAAGGCTCTTCAGAGATTTTTGGGTTTTGCCAATTTTTATCGTAAATTTATTGGTAATTTCTCGGTTATTGTTAAACCATTAACTGATTTGACCAGAAAGGGTTCTGATGTGGTGAATTGGCCTCCTGAGACAGTCTCTGCATTTCAGGAACTTAAGCAGAGATTCACTTCTGCTCCTGTTCTACGGCAGCCTGATGTTTCTCTGCCATTTCAGGTGGAGGTTGATGCCTCTGAAATTGGGGCAGGTGCCGTTTTGTTCCAAAAAGATCCAGAGACCTCTAAAAGTAACCCTTGTGCCTTTTTCTCTCGAAAATTTTCTCCTACTGAACGTAATTATGACGTGGGTAATCGGGAGTTATTGGCCATGAAGTGGGCTTTTGAAGAGTGGAGACATTGGCTGGAGGGAGCCAAACATCAGGTGGTGGTCCTTACGGACCATAAGAATCTGGTCTATCTGGAATCTGCCAAGCGACTCAATCCTAGACAGGCCAGGTGGGCCTTGTTTTTCACACGTTTTAATTTTGTGGTTTCCTTTCTTCCTGGCACTAAGAATGTTAAGGCGGATGCCCTCTCGAGGAGTTTCCTTGCGGACTCTCCTGAGTTATCTGATCCTTCTGTTATTTTGAAAGAGGGTGTAGTTCTTTCCGCCATCTCGCCCAATTTGAGACTTGCTCTGGAGGGTGTCAGGAGGATAGGCCCGAGCGCTGCCCTGTTGGAAAATTGTTTGTCCCGGACCAATGGAAAAAGAGTGTGATGTCTGAGATTCATTGTTCCGCATTGGCTGGGCATCCCGGAATTTTTGGTACCAGAGACTTGGTTAGTCGGTCCTTTTGGTGGCCTACCTTGTCTCGCGATGTCAGGGAATTTGTGCAGTCCTGCGGGACTTGCTCTCGCTCCAAGCCTTGCTCTCGCTCTAGTGGTTTGTTGATGCCATTGCCTGTGCCCAAGAGACCATGGACCCATATCTCTATGGATTTCATTTCCGATCTTCCTGTTTCTCAGAGAATGACCACCATCTGGGTAATTTGTGATAGGTTTTCCAAAATGATACATCTTGTGCCATTACCTAAGTTGCCTTCCTCCTCTGAATTGGTGCCGTTGTTCCTTCAGCACGTGGTTCGTTTACACGGCATTCCTGAGAACATTGTGTCTGACAGAGGAGTCCAGTTTGTTTCCAGATTTTGGAGGACTTTTTGTTCTAAACTGGGTGTTCAATTGTCTTTCTCCTCGGCATTTCATCCTCAGACCAATGGTCAAACTGAGAGAACAAACCTGACATTGGAGACTTATCTAAGATGCTTTGTGTCTGCTGATCAGGATGACTGGGTCTCTTTTTTGCCTTTGGCTGAGTTTGCTCTTAATAATAGGGCTAGCTCTGCCACTTTGATGTCTCCGTTTTTCTGTAATTCTGGGTTTCACCCTCGATTTTCTTCAGGACAGACGGAGGCTTCTGTCTGTCCAGGTGTTGACTCTGTTGTGGAGCGTATGCAACAGATTTGGGACCAGGTAGTGGAGAGGTTGTCCCTCTCTCAGGAGAAGGCCCAGCGGTTTGCTAACCGGCATAGGACTGATGGTCCTCGGTTTAAAGTGGGGGACTTGGTCTGGTTGTCCTCAAAGAATATTCCTATGAGAGTAGCATCTCCTAAATTTAAGCCTAGGTTCATTGGACCTTATAAGATCATGGAGATTATTAATCCTGTTTCTTTTCGTTTGCTTCTTCCAGGGACATTTAAGATCCATAACGTGTTCCACAAGTCCTTGTTGAAGAGGTTTGTTGAGCCAGTGGTTCCTGCTGCTGTGCCTCCTGACCCTGTTTTGGTTGAGGGCAATCTGGAGTATGTGGTTGAGAAAATATTGGATTCTCGTTTTTCTAGACGGAAACTCCAGTATTTGGTTAAATGGAGAGGTTATGGTCAGGAAGACAATTCTTGGGTGTTTGCTTCGGACATCCATGCTAGGAGACTTATCCGTGCGTATCATAGAACTCATCCTGACCGACCTGGTTGCTCAAATGAGGGTTCGGTGACCCTCCTCAAGGGGGGGGGTACTGTTGTGAATGGGTTTGAGATGAGTTCTGAGCAGAGGCTCCCTCTGGTGGTTACAAGCGGTGCTAGTGAAGATTGTGAGGACTGGGAATCAGGTGTTACTGACTGGTCTTATATAAGGGAGTCATTTTCCCATCAGGGTTGCCAGTGATCAATTGTTCTGGTCTGAATCCTTCATTCCAGTTTCCCTTGTAGCCTGCTGTGTCGTGTCTGCATCTCCTGCTTACAGATAAGACTTTTGCTTCTTTTGTGTTTGTGCTATATTTTTGCATTTTGTCCTGCACTTCTTTGGGGGCCTTCAGGGTCCCCTCCGGGGGCTTCTGCCCTCTCAGTTTAGTTCAGCCACTGAGTTTTGTTCTTTTGCTTTTTCCAGTTTTTTCAGTGGCTGCTGTTTTTATTTTGTTACACCAGAGAACTAATTTAGGTGGTAGAGGTCGTGTGATCTCAGGTGATTTTGAAATTAGTAGAGTTGGTGCTTTTCAGGGTTTTCTGGGATTGCAGTAAGTACCCTTCCTGTCCTTTTCTATTTAGATAGTTTGGGCCCCAGCGTTTGCTCATACTATTTTCTTTCTGTGTCAGTATTTCCTCTTGTCTAACCGCCATTACATGTTTGGGGGCTTTCTGTTATCTTTGGGGTTCTGCTCCGGGGCAGATAGCTTTCCTATTTCTATCTTTAGGTGTAGTTAGTTTCTCAGGCTGTGACGAGGCGTCTAGGACCAACGTAGGAACGCTCCACGGCTGCCTCTAGTTGTGGTGGTTAGTCAGGGTACTGCAATCTCATAGATTCCAACTGCTCTGGTGTATTGCCTTTTTTACCTGTACTCCTCAGCTACCGAAACATAACAGTGATGGAGTGACTTCTGGGGCACAGCGTCATGAATTTCGAAAGCGCAATGGGTTATGTTTCTACTGTGGTGACGCCTCTCATGCTATTTCCATCTGCCCTAAGCGGGGAAGACGTTTTGCGTGCTCAGTTGTTTTGGGTAGTGTTCAGACTAAATTTCTGTTGACTGTTACCCTGATTTGCTCCATGTCCACATTTTCGGCTTAGGCTTTTGTTGATTCAGGAGCAGCTATTAACCTGATGGATTTCGACTTTGCCAAAGGTTGTGGCCTTCCCATGATACCCCTGCGGAAGTCTATTCCCCTATTGGGCATTGATTCTACCCCTTTGGCGGAGAATAAACCCCAATTTTCTACTCAGGTGATAATGAGGGTTGAACCAGATCATCAGGAGAGTTGCAAATTTGTGGAGTTGCATAATCTGCATGACATTATTGTTCTGGGTTTCCCTTGGTTGCAGATTCATAATCCTGTTTTGGATTGGAAATCTGTGTCTGTGACCAGTTGGGGCTGCCAATGTGTTAATGCTGGCACTCCTGTTTTTTCTGCCTGACTTTTTGACTGATTTTTCTGATGTGTTTAGTGATAGTAAGTCTGTGTCCTTACCTCCTCACAGAAGCTACGATTGCGCTATTGAGTTAGTGCCTGGTGGTAAATTTCCAACGGTCGCCTTTTTAACTTATCTGTACCTGAGCACAATGCCATGCGATCTTATATCAAGGAGTCATTGGAGAAGGGTCATATCAGACCATCCTCTTCACCCTTGGGCGCCGCTTTTTTCTTTGTGGCCAAAAAGGATGGTTCAATGAGGCCGTGTATTGATTATCGTCTCCTGAATAAGATCACTGTGAAATATCAATATCCGTTACCCTTGATTTCTGACCTGTTTTCCAGAGTGAAAAGTGCTAGTTGGTTTACCAAGCTTGACCTCAGGGGGGCGTATAACCTTATTCGTATTAAGCACGGGGATGAATGGAAGATGGCGTTTAATACCCCAGAGGGGCATTTTGAGTACCTAGTGATGCCCTTTGGGCTCACTAATGCTCCTTCCGTCTTCCAATCCTTCATGAATGATATTTTCATGGATTTTGTGGATAAATTTCTGATTGTTTATTTGGATGATATCTTGATTTTTTCCAATGACTGGGACTCTCATGTGAAACATGTTCGGACTGTTTTCCAGATTTTGAGAGAGAATGCACTGTATGTGAAGGGATCAAAGTGTCTTTTTGGCGTACAGAAGGTCTCATTTCTGGGATTCATTTTGTCTCCGTCTGTCATTGAAATGGACCCAGTCAAGGTTCAGGCCATCTGTGATTGGGTTCAACCTACTTCATTAAAGGCTCTTCAGAGATTTTTGGGTTTTGCCAATTTTTATCGTAAATTTATTGGTAATTTCTCCGGTATTGTTAAACCATTGACTGATTTGACCAAAAAGGGTTCTGATGTGGTGAATTGGCCTCGTGAGGCAGTTTCTGCGTTTCAGGAACTTAAGCAGAGATTCACTTCTGCTCCTGTTCTACGGCAGCCTGATGTTTCTCTACCGTTTCAGGTGGAGGTTGATGCTTCTGAAATTGGGGCAGGTGCCGTTTTGTCCCAAAAAGATCCAGAGACCTCTAAGAGTTACCCTTGTGCCTTTTTCTCTCGAAAATTTTCTCCAACTGAACGTAATTATGATGTGGGTAATCGGGAGTTATTGGCCATGAAGTGGGCCTTTGAAGAGTGGAGACATTGGCTGGAAGGAGCCAAACATCAGGTGGTGGTCCTCATGGACCATAAGAACCTGGTTTATCTCGAATCAGCCAAGCGACTTAATCCTAGACAGGCCAGGTGGGCCTTGTTTTTCACACGTTTTAATTTTGTGGTTTCTTTTCTTCCTGGCACTAAGAATGTTAAGGCGGATGCCCTCTCGGGGAGTTTCTTTGCGGATTCTCCTGAGTTATCTGATCCTGCTGTTATTTTGAAAGAGGGTGTAGTACTTTCCGCCATCTCGCCCAATTTGAGACTGGCTCTGGAAGGGTGTCAGGAGGATAAACCTGAGCGCTGCCCTATTGGGAAATTGTTTGTCCCAGACCAGTGGAAGAAGAGTGTGATGTCTGAGATTCATTGTTCTGCGTTGGCTGGTCATCCCGGGATTTTTGGTACCAGAGACTTGGTGAGTCGGTCCTTTTGGTGGCTTACTTTGTCTCGTGACATCAGGGACTTTGTGCAGTCCTGTGGGACTTGCTCTCGTTCCAAGCCTTGCTCTCGCTCTAGTGGTTTGTTAATGCCATTACCTGTGCCCAAGAGGCCATGGACCCATATCTCTATGGATTTTATTTCCGACCTCCCTGTCTCTCAGAGAATGACCGTTATCTGGGTAATCTGTGATAGGTTTTCCAAGATGATGCATCTTGTGTCATTACCTAAGTTACCTTCCTCCTCCGAGTTGGTGCCTTTGTTCCTTCAGCACGTGGTTCGGTTACATGGCATTCCGGAGAACATTGTGTCTGACAGAGGAGTCCAGTTTGTGTCCAGATTTTGGAGGACATTTTGTTCTAAACTTGGTGTTCAATTATCTTTCTCCTCTGCATTTCATCCTCAGACCAATGGACAAACCGAGAGAACAAACCAGACCTTGGAGACTTATTTGAGATGTTTTGTGTCTGCTGATCAAGATGACTGGGTCTCTTTTTTGCCTTTGGCTGAGTTTGCTCTTAATAATAGGGCTAGCTCTGCCACCTTGATCTCTCCATTTTTCTGCAATTCTGGGTTTCACCCTCGATTTTCTTCGGGACAGGTGGAGGCTTCTGTCTGTCCGGGTGTTGACTCTGTTGTGGAGCGAATGCAACAGATTTGGGACCAGGTAGTGGAGAGGTTGTCTCTCTCTCAAGAGAAGGCCCAGCGGTTTGCCAACCTGCATAGGACTGATGGTCCTCAATTTAAAGTGGGGGACTTGGTTTGGTTGTCCTCAAGAAATATCCCTATGAGGGTTGCATCTCCAAAGTTTAAGCCTAGTTTCATTGGACATTATAAGTTCATGGTGATTCTTAATCCGGTTTCCTTCCGTTTGCTTCTTCCAGGGACATTTAAGATCCATAACGTGTTCCACAAGTCCTTATTGAAGAGGTTTGTCGAGCCAGTGGTTCCTATGGCTGTGTCTCCTGACCCTGTTTTGGTTGAGGGCAATCTGGAGTATGTGGTCGAGAAAATATTGGATTCTCGTTTTTCTAGACGGAAACTCCAGTATTTGGTTAAGTGGAGAGGTTATGGTCAGGAGGACAATTCTTGGGTGTTTGCTTCGGACATCCATGCTAGGAGACTGATCCGTGCCTATCACCGAGCTCATCCTGATCGGCCTGGTTGCACAAGTGAGGGTTCGGTGACCCCTCCTCAAGGGGGGGTACTGTTGTGAATGTGCTAGAGATGGCTTCTGAGCAGAGGCTCCCTCTGGTGGTTACAGACATTACTGAACCGTCCAGCGAGGAATGGCAATCTGGGATCACTGACTGGACTGATATAAGGGAGGTTCCCTCCCATGATGGTCGCCGGTGATCAAAATTGTTCTTGTCTCAATTGTGGTTCCTGGTTCATTTGGAAGTTTGCTGGAGTCTTGCCTTCACCTGCTGCCTTCAGATAAGATATTTTCTGCTTTTCTTTTAGTGCTTGCTTTTTGCATAGTTTTCTGCACTTTTGTGGAGGTCAGCCGGGTCCCCTCCTGGGGCCTGTGCTCCTCTCAATTTATCTGTAGCCACTGTTATTTGTTCATTTGCTTTTTCCTGTTTTTTCAGTGGCTGCGGCTTTGTTTTGTTACACCAGAGATCTGATTTAGGTGGTAGAGATCGTGTTATCTCAGGTTTTTTGGCAATCAGAAGTGCTGGTATTTTTTAGGGTTTTTGTTGGATTGCAGTCAGAATTCTTTCCTGTACTTTTCGGTCTAGAAAGATTGGGCCCCAACGTTTGCTCATTCTATTTTCTGTCTTTGTCCGTGTTTTCTTCTTGTCTATTCGCCATTACATGTTTGGGGGCTTCCTATTTTCTTTGGGGATCTGCTCCGGGGCAGATAGCTTTCATCTTTCTGCCTTTAGGTGTAGTTATCTCTCAGGCTGTGACGAGGCGTCTAGGATCAACGTAGGAACGCTCCACGGCTACCTCTAGTTGTGTGGTTAGTTCAGGTTACTGCAATCCAATAGGTTCCAGCCTCTCTGGTGTATTACGGTTTTTGCTTTTTCTCCTCAGCTACCTAAACATAACAGCAATCCCATAGTCCATACAGTATAATCCACTCCCCATAGTTCTCCATACAGTATAATGCACTCCCCATAATCCTCCAAATTGAATAATGCACTCCCCATAGTCCTCCACACAGGTACATTTAAAAGTAGCGTAGCGCTACTGGTACAGGATAATGACGATGACACTCGGGGTACAGGACAGTAGTATTTGTGGAGTTATTAATTCCATTTACTTTTTTGTACTTTACTATGTACTCTTTTCCAGGTAATTTGAACTTTAAGTGTCGGTGATACAATTTCTATCATTACTGATATTTTCTGGTTACATAAAACTCATTGTGTCAATGTTCCTGATGTTTCCAAAATCTGCCTCCAACAAAACATTCAGATAATAAGATATCACTATGTATCTATCAGGGGGTGGAGGAGTGATGGTCTGCAGGGAGGTCAGTGGTGTAATAATTTGCAGGATGTATCACTATGTACAGGTGCTTCTGACAAAATAATAATAATAATTTTATTTCTGTAGCGCCAACATATCTTGCAGCGCTTTACATTATAGAGGGGACAGACAATACAGACAATAGACATTACAGCACAGCAATAAACACATACAGTAGATCAAAACAGATACCAAGAGGAATGAGGGCCCTGCTCGCAAGCTTACAATCTATGAGGAAAAAGGGGAGACACGAAAGGTGGATGGTAACAATTGCTTTTATTGTTTGGACCAGCCGTAGTGTAGAACATCAACAAAAAGGTAATTTATTTCAGTTCTTTAAAGTGAATCTGTCACCTCATTTTTGGGATGTGAGCTGCGGCCACCGGCATTAGGGGCTTATCTACAGCATTCCGGAATGCTGTAGATAAGCCCCCTATGTAACCTGAAAGATAAGAAAAACAAGTTAAAGCCCCGTCACACACAGCGACACACCAGCGATCCCGACAACGATATGAACTTGTCAGGATCGCTGGTGTGTCGCTAAATGATCGCTGGTGAGCTGCCAAACAGACAGATCTCAGCAGCGATCAGGACAGTGACTATGCGGGTAACAAGCGATGCATATCTCTTAGTTACCCGCAGTGTACGTTAGATACCAGCGCGCTGGTGCAGGGAGCTGGTAACCAAGGTACACATCGGGTTTCTAGGCACCGAGCGGAGCCTAGAAACCCGATGTGTACCTTGGTTACCAGCTCCAGCTTGCTGATCGCTGGTCTCCTGCCTGCGATGCGTGCTGGCCAGCGGGAGACCAACGATCAAAAAAATGTCCAGGACATTCAGCGATGATCAGCGATACCCAGCAGGGGGGCTCATCGTCGCTGCGTGTCACACACAGCGATATCGCTGGGGAGATCGCTGTTGCGTCACAAAACTTGTGACTCAGCAGCGATCTCGCTAGCGATCTCGCTATGTGAGACGGGGGCTTTAGATTATACTCACCGGGGGGTGGTCGTAGGTCCGGGTCCGGCGCCTCCCATCTTCATGCGATGACGTCCTCTTCCTTGCTTCTGTTGTGGCTCCTGCGCAGAGGGCAGAGGAAAGTACTGCAGTGCGCAGGCACCGGGAAAAGTCAGAGAGGACCAGCGTCTGCGCAGGAGCCGCGACAGAAGCAAAGAAGAGGACGTCATCGCATGAAGATGGGAGGCACCGGACCCGGACCTGCGACGCCCATCAGCCGGACCGCATTGGACCGCTCCCCGGGTGAGTATAATCCAACTTGTTTTTCTTATCTTTTAGGTTACATAGGGGGCTTATCTACAGCATTCCAGAATGCTGAGATAAGCCCCTAATGCCGGTGGCCGCAGTTTAGGCTAGGTTCACATTTCGTTTAGGCGGTCCGTTAACGCTGCCATTGACCCCCATTGTCGGGCGCATCGTGACGCATGCCGTAAAGCGGCATGCGTTCGCAACGTACCGACATTCAGTGACGGAGCCTCGGACGCGGGCTGCAGTGTCTGGGCTCCGTCACCACTAGCATCTGTGCTAGCACACTGCACTAGCGGGTATAGAATAACGCGATCGTGTTATGCTATACCGTTACCAGTCCGTCAACGCTATGTGTTGAACGGGCTGGTAAAACGCAGTGTGAATCTAGCCTTATATCCCAAAAATGAGGTGACAGATTCCCGTTAAATACACTAAGTGAAACCTAAAAGTCATTATCTCAGTAAATTAGAATAATTAACAAAAATTACTTGTAAAGGCTTCCTAAGCGTTAGAAAAGGTAATTTAGTCTGTTTCAGTGGGCTCCACAATCATGGGGAAGACTGCTGACTTGACAGATGTCCAGAATGCAGTTATTGACACACTCCACAAGGAGGGTAAGGCTGAGGTCACACTGGCGACTAAATCGTACCACTAGAAAGCGATGACATATCGCTTTGCAGTCGAACCAATGTTAATCTATGGAGCAGTTCCCAACATCCGATTTTTTGTAGTCCGATTTAAACGTGCGAGTGCAATCGCATCATGCTGCGATTGTCACCGATTGTGGGTCGACTATCGCCAATGCAAGTCTATGGGTGCGATGAAAAGTGGGATTACAAACGGACTGCACGTGTGACTTGCAATTAAATCGCACAACTTTTCCAGGTGACAGGAAACTGCCTCACAAATTCTCAGGAAGCCTTTACATGCTAATTAGCTAAGCACATCTTAAAAAAAAAAACAGGAAGAACGCCTACACGGAGTCCACAAACATGGCATCTAGCCACATCAATGTGGAACTCCTTATAGTTTTGGTGCAGGAGAGGCCTGAATTGTGGGACCAGTGCGATCCCAATTACAGTAATCGCACGCGCAAAGAGGCTGCATGGCGAAGAATATGTCAACAAATTTTCCCAGACTATGAGCAGAGATCAAGGGAGGACCAAGAGCGTATTAGTAAGTACGACATGTAACTGATAAATGTTTTTTCAGCAGCAGATGAAGGAAGGGAGACACACTAGTCATTACTAGTGGGTAGGCGGAGCCCAGATGGGATAGACACCTCAGATTAAAAAGAGTGTTGACCGGCCCCTCCAGCTCGGGCTCCTCCTACTCCAGCTCTCCAGTCTAAAATTTGAGGTCTCAGAGGATAGTCGCTGCTGAAGCAGCTCCTCAGAAGATTTTTTTATTTTTATCGGACAGAGACTTGGACTCAGGTCTTGAGGTCTCAGGGGTCTCAGCGCTGCTGGACCCCCACCTCTCCCTTGGCGGATCTGTATTACCCTTTAAGGTGGTCCCTGCAGAACCCTGCTGGCCCTGGGGGATGAGGATGGCTTCCCTGGCGGGGACGCAAACCGCGCTTCTGGGGTCACTGCGTTCCCCGCCCTGGGGGGAAGCGATGGGCATAGCGCCACAAATCCCTGGGGGTCCCTGTGGCGCACGGCTGGGTGAGTACTCTGCATTTTTTGATGTGTATGAGTGCTTCAGCGACTGCTGCGGCAGCCGCTGCTACATGTACATGCTGGTGACTGCGTGTTTTTTTGTCCGCAGGTGGATGCCTGCAGGACATGGGAACGGGGCAGGAACGGAGAACGGAGGAGTCCCGCGCCTTTTTTTGAAGCCGGCGGGGGGCGTGGCTTCGCGCTTTCCCGGGCAGGAAGCGCTCTGAGCGCGAGATTTCCTCTGCCTCTTCTCTTCCGGCTCTCTCCTTCAGCGCGGCGGCCATTGCTAGCCTCGGGCTCCTCACTCTCCGCTCCTCCCGTAATAACCGAAGAGAACAGCACCGCGGCCAGCTGGGTGAGTCGCTTCTACCTTACTGAGGGCAGAAGCTTGACCCCTTCACCCCCACAGCGCAGGGCACCTTTTTGAAGGTGCTGCCAACTGAACGCTCCCGCTAACGATCACAATTACGACGCATACTAGTGCAATCGTTTTTTGTGATCGTTTTTAATGTCGCTAGTAGCTGCCACAGTGGGCGATCTCATTGACGACGCATAAGTGGTTAGCGATCTATTTAGCGACTTTGGCGGTCATTGCGATGTACAAATCAGCGCAATATTTTAGCGATCTCGTTGGCGTTCTTGTTTAACATTGTCCTGCAGCTGCTACCTCATAAGAGGCACCTGGGGCTCGCACACCCTTTTCATTAAACAAGGGTTGTGGGGAGTCTGCGACATTAACCCCTTCTTTGGCGGTTAACCTTTTATTGGGAGACAGCTGGGGTAGCTCTCTCTTTAAGAGCTTTAACCCTTCAGCGTTCATTTTGCCCTTGAAAACCACACTGTTCTAGTTGCTGACAGGTTTTCACCTGCCATATACTGTGTGAGGGCATGTCAGATCAGGGTCCAGGAGGTGCGGACCGTCTCCCAGATCCGCTACAGGATCAGTCTCGCGTATCTGACACGCAGACCTCGACCGCGTCAAGCGCAGCGGTCGGAGATGTCAGTGATGTCAAAATAGATGCCCTCGCTCGTTCTATTGATGGCCTGTCTGAACTTCTAGGTCATTGGGTGTCAGCTAGAGCCTCTCATGGCAGGAAGCGACACAGGCTGGTGCCATCTTCCCCGCGTAGCGACTCGGAGATTTCGGGCATGGAGGGTTCCTCTTCAAGCTCGGATGGGGAGGTGTCCGATTCGGACAAGGAGGATCGGCAGGGACACTCTGCCTCTCTTTTGAGCCGTACAGAGGCTTTTATTGGAGCCATGAGGGAGGCGTTACAGTTACCGGAGGAGGTAACTAGACGTCCTGGTAAGTCGGCCCGGATGTTTCAGGAGCCGCATAGGTCACGATCAGCTTTACCATCTCTGGATGAGCTTAATGGGGCAGTGGAGAAGGAACGCCTGTGTCCAGATAAACGTTTTCAGGGGACACGGTTTTTTGAGACGCTATATCCGTTTACAACGGAGTTGATTGATAATTGGATTCCTTCTCCTGAAGTGGATGTCCCTTTATCCCAGCTTAGCAAATCCTCATTACTTCCTGTTAAAGGGAAGGCGAGTCTGCAGGATCCGCTGGACAGAAAAACGGAGATAGCAGCGAAATCCATCTACGAGGCCGCGGGTCATGGATTCAGAGCAGTGCTAGGATCCATGTGTGCTTGTAAAGCTTCCCTGAGCTGGTTAGACCGTCTACGGACGGCGTGGCAAGATGGATCCCCACTATCCGAGGTAGAGGGGCTTTTCAAGTCATTGGAGGATGCAGCCCGATATGGCAGTGATGCAGGTTTGGATGCTGCCTCAATGCTGTCCAGGGCACAATCCTCGGCCATCACAGTCAGGAGAGCACTGTGGCTTAGACAGTGGACCGGAGACGCGGTTTCCAAGCAAGGTTTGCTATCCTTAGCTTACAAGGGTGGTCAGCTATTTGGATCTGACCTCACGGAGCTGATTGCCAAGGCAAAGGCAAAAGAAACGGCTTTACCGCAGCGAAGAGCTGTGACTTCTGCGTCTGGCAGGCATAGTGCCGGTAGTAGTCGGCGGTCCTTTCGGTCCAGGGGACGTTTCGGTCAGCCCTCTTGGGGATCGGGTCGTCCCTCTTTTTCAGGGAAAAAGAACGCTCAGAAATCCCGCACTCCCTGGAAACAGAGCTTCCGCCAAGACAAGCGGGAAGCTGACAAAAAGCCTGCTAAGACGGACTGACGCCAGGGTCTCACTCGAGGGCTCTCGAGTGGGAGGTCGCCTGCTCCAATTCGAGCCGACTTGGGCCTCCCGCGTGTCGGACGCCTGGGTGACGCGGGTTGTGTCGACAGGCTACTTCATAGAGTTTCTCTCTCGACCCTCAGACAGTTTTTGCCAATCCCGCATTCCGTCAGAGCCCGAGCTATTTACCGCTCTACTGCGGGAGGTCGATTCCCTTCTGCAGAAGGGTGTGGTGGTACCAGTTCCACCGGAGGACCGGGGAAGAGGGTTTTATTCCAACCTCTTTGTGGTCCTCAAAAAGGAGGACAAATTTCGCCCCATTCTGGATCTCAAAAGATTGAATCGGCATGTCCGCACCCGGAAATTCCGCATGGAGTCACTTCGCTCCGTTGTGGCGGCCTTGTCGCAGAACGATTTTTTGGTGTCAATCGACATTCGCGACGCTTATTTGCATGTCCCCATCGGAAGGGCCCACCAACGCTTCCTTCGTTTTGCCATAGGTCAGGACCATTACAAGTTTGTGGCCCTGCCATTCGGGTTGGCCTCAGCACCCAGAGTTTTTACAAAAATTCTGGCTCCTCTCATGGCGATTCTGCGAAGACAGGGGGTTACGATTCTTCCCTATCTGGACGATCTTTTGATTGTGGCGTCCTCAAAGGAGGAGGCGGTGACGGCTCGCGATCTATCCCTTCAGCTCCTGGAGGACTTCGGGTGGCTGGTCAATTGGGAGAAGTCGTCTCTGGAACCGTCGCAGTCAATCCTGTTTTTGGGAAAGCATTTCGACACGGTACGAGCAGTGGTGTCTCTGCCTCCAGACAAGCAAGCGAGTCTTCTTCGTCATGTGCAGGTTATGAAGTTGTAATGTATGTAGTACAGTTCATATAGCGTCTTGTGCTTAGGTGCGATGAAAATACATGAGACACAGGTTTGATATAGAAGGTCTTGTATTACTTCATACAAGTGGCAAAAATAGTCACACAGTTTGCAGATACAGAAGCAGGAGATACAGCAGGCCAGAGTAACTTAAGCTCAGCAATCACTCTCCACAACAGGTTCAGGATCTTCTTCTCTGTTACCGTAAGTCCATGCAAACGTGGATCTTTCAAAGAGCAGGGTTCCAGAGTCCACAAGTGTTCCAGAGTTCCTCAGTAGGAATAGCTGGAGTACAAAGTCCAAGGCTTCCAGGAGTCAGGTCACAGGTTCACTGCAGGCTAGATTCTGAAGCACTGATTGCTCAGCTGTGGCTGCTTAAGAAGCAAGAGGGAGATAATCAGGGCGGGAACATGAAAGCTAGAAACTCCATATTGACTGAGGGCAAGATAGCTGCAGCAAGACAGAAAGCAAAATGGCTGACGGAAAAACTGAGTTTCACGAACATGTACAAAGAACCTTACATTACTCCCCCCTTAGGGACAACCTCCGGATGGCCTCAGACCAGGCTTGTCTGGGTACCTCTGATGAAACTGGCGGAGCAAACGAGGAGCATTAACGTTATTGACTGGTTCCCATGAGTTGTCCTCCACTGGGTAGCCCTGCCATTTAATCAAATATTGTAACTGATTTCTGTATAATCTGGAATCTAGAATTCTTTCCACCACAAATTCTTCCTGACCATTGACTAGCACTGGGTCAGGGCAAGGAGAAGAACGTCCAGGAAACGTATTGGGTGTTGCAGCCTTTAGTAGGGATACATGAAAGACAGGGTGGATTCTCATAGCTCTAGGCAGTTGAAGACGACAAGCAACGGCACTTATAATTTTACTGATTTTATAGGGTCCAATGTACTTATGTCCCAACTTAGACGATGGAATCCTTAACTTAAGATTTCTGGTTGACAGCCAGACCAGGTCTCCTACCTTGAAAGCTGGTGCAGGTTTACGAAATTTATCTGCTGCTTTCTTGTACCTTTCCTGAGCCAACTCCAGATTCTCCTTTAGAAGATCCATATTCTTCTGTAAAGACGTGATTCTTTCAGCCACTGCTGGTAAAGGCGTTTCTATGGGAAATCGTGGAAGAATGTTAGGATGATAACCTAGATTGGAGTAAAAAGGAGACTGCTTAGTGGAGGCGCTCTGAGAGTTGTTATAAGAGAACTCAGCCAATGGAAGTAGATCCACCCAATCATCCTGTAGGTGGCAGATAAAGCAGCGGAGATACTGCTCCAGAGTTTGATTGGTTTGTTCGGTCTGTCCATTAGTCTGGGGATGAAAAGCAGAAGAAAGGTTTACTTTAATGTCCAATGCTGCACAGAAATTTTGCCAAAACCTTGAAGTGAATTGCACCCCTCGATCCGAAATAACCTCATCCGGTACTCCATGTAAGCGAAACACATCTTTAATCATCAAATCTGATGTCTGTTTTGCAGTGGGTAAGCCGACACAAGGGATAAAATGAGCTGCCTTTGTTAAACGATCAACCACCACTAGAATGGTGTTTTTCCCTTGAGAGGTTGGTAACTCCACAATGAAGTCCATAGAAATGGATCCCCACGGGCGGGACGGGGTGGGAAGAGGTTGTAACAGACCAGTTGGTGAGGAGCGAGGTGTTTTGCATCTTGCACAGACTTCACATGAAGTGACATAGTTTAAAACATCCTTCCTGCAAGTGGGCCACCAAAAGAAACGAGAAAGAAATTCCTGTGTCTTTAGAATTCCTCTATGCCCAGCTATCTTGGAATCGTGAATGAGTTGCAATACTCTCAATCTGACTGTTTCAGGAATATACAGACGTTGTCCCAGAATCCACACACCATTCTTAAAGACAAGACTTACGTCCCTTGGGGGTTGTGCCAACAAGGAATCCGCATGGTATGCTTCCTTGATGTCCTTAAGTAGGTCTTGATTATGAATCACTCCCAGGAATCTAGAGTCAGGAAGAATAGTCTTAGGAGGAGCAGGTGGACGGGTCTCTGCTGAATGAATCCTAGAGAGTGCATCAGCCTTTCCATTGCGCGATCCTGGTCTATAAGAAATGACAAAATTAAATTGGTTTAAGAAAAGATTCCAGCGAGCCTGGCGAGGAGTCAGGCACTTAGCCGACCTGATAAATTCAAGGTTACGATGGTCTGTCAGGACGACTATTTGCTGTGCAGCTCCCTGAAGAAGGTGTCTCCATTCTTTGAAGGCGGCAATAATGGCCAACAACTCTCTATTGCCCACATCGTAGTTCCTCTCAGCCGAAGACAACTGCTGGGAAAAGAAGGCACAGGGATGCAAGACATTCTTCTCACCTGTTCTCTGAGAGAGTATAGCTCCAACGGCACAGTCTGAAGCATCCACCTCTATTATGAAGGCAAGTTCGGGGTTGGGATGTACCAAGATAGGTGCGGTGGTAAATTTATCTTTTAGACGGGAAAATGCTTCCTGGGCTTGGGGAGTCCAGGAGAACCTAGACTCTTTCCGGGTAAGTTGGGTGATAGGTGACACTACCTCAGAGAAATTCCTAATGAAACGTCTATAGAAATTGGCAAACCCGATGAAGCGCTGCACCTCCTTCACATTTCTAGGACTTGGCCAATCCTTGATGGCTTGGGTCTTGCTTCCATCCATACTAATTCCTTGTGTAGACAGTACATACCCCAGAAATTGAATTTCGGTCCTATGGAATTCACACTTTTCAAGTTTGATGTAAAGATGGTTTTGTCTTAGACGTTCCAAGACCATTCTCACATGTCCATGATGTTCCTCTGTGGAGTTAGAAAAAATTAGAATATCATCCAAATAAATCACCACGAATGTATCTAGGAGATCCCTGAAGATGTCATTCACCAAGTGTTGGAAAGTGGCTGGGGCGGTACTCAGACCAAAAGGCATAACTAGATATTCAAAGTGTCCATAGCGTGACCTGAATGCAGTCTTCCATTCATCCCCAGGTCTAATACGGACAAGTTATAGGCCCCACGGAGATCCAATTTAGAGAAAATTTTGGCATGCCGCACTCTCTCCAATAACTCAGGGATTAAAGGCAATGGATAACGGTTTCTAATAGTAACCTTATTGAGTTCCCTATAGTCTACGCAAGGTCTCAGAGATCCATCTTTCTTCTTCACAAAGAAGATGGGTGCACCTGCAGGAGATGAAGAGGGGCGTATGAAGCCCTTGGCTAGATTTTGTCTATGTAATCCTTTAAAGCCTTTAGCTCAGGCCCCGCCAGGGGGTAGATCTTACCAAAAGGTATCTCTGCTCCAGGCAATAATTCAATTGGACAATCATATGGACGGTGAGGGGGAAGCTGGTCAGCGTTCTTCTTGTCACATAAATCCACATAGTCCTGGTATACAGCTGGTAGTTCAGGGACTGACATGGTTCCTTTAGGAACAGAGCAAGCTGAAACTTCTGGACTCATCTGTTTCTCTGGAAAGTGTAATTCCTTGGTCTCCCAGTTAATGGTAGGGTTCTGAGCCTGCAGCCATGGTAGCCCTAGAATAATGGGAAAGTGGGGAGAAGAGATAAGCATAAAGGACAGTTTCTCTTGATGATCTTTACCCATAAGGACCCTCAAAGGCTCCGTTTCCTGATCCACTGGTCCAGAGGTCAGCAGGGAGCCATCCACAGTTTCCATCTGTACTGGAGTAGCCTTCTTCACTGAACGTATCCCCTGTTTCAGAGCAAAGGAGACATCCATAAAATTCCCACTTGCCCCTGAGTCGATCATAGCAGAGCTAGACACCCAGACTGAGTCAACCCAGAGTTTGATGGAAAGGAAGCAATGAGAATTGTTTTTCCTACAACTCAGCTGGGACACCGTGAAGAAACTTGAAAAATTGCAGCGTTTACACAGTCATCGTCCTCAGAAGTAACGGAGTTTAAGTCCGAGAAATCAATATCTGTTGCTGCAGATCTCTCTGGAGCCTGAGGCTCGGACCTGACAGATCTCCTCTCGCAACACTCACAGTGAATGAGTGCTGCAGTAGTCTTACGAGAACGGCTGGGGCAGTTTATAATGAAGTGCCCTGACTTACCACAATAGAAACATAGATTTTCCTTAAAACGATGTTCTTTGCGTGCATCACTAACCCGTCTTTGTAAAGAGTCTACCTGCATGGGTTCAGGTTCAGGTTCCCGTGTGATCCTACTCAAAGGTTCCTTAGCTGGGGAGGAAGGTAGGAAAAGGTTAGTGCGATTGCTTTCGAACCATCTCTCTTGCCTGCGTTCAGTCAGGCGAGCATCAATACGGATGCAGTAGTTAATAAAGTCACCTAACGCAGTGGGAGGGTCGGCACGAGCAAGTTCATCCTTAATTAGTGGAGACAACCACTTTCGAAAAATAGATTTTTTGGCAGAACTGTCCCAGGTGGTATCAAGGGCCCATCTCCTGAAATCCAAGGCATATTCGGCTACCGAGTGCTTACCTTGGCGCAAAGTTAACATGGCTGCTTCAGCTGTTGCACCTCTATTGGGGTCATCAAACACCTGCCCCATGGCTGAAATGAAAGCATCAAGATTATCCAAACATTCATCCTCAGTCTCAATCAGAGGGTTTGCCCACATCAAAGCCTTGTTGGTAAGTAACATAATTATAGTAAGCACTTTAGATCGTTCAGTGGGAAATTGTGAAGCATGTGCAGAAAAAAACAGATTGCATTGGTTAATAAATCCCTGAATTTTTCACGTTCACCGCCAAAACGAAAAGGGGGCAACTTGGGAATCCCAGAACTCGGGGCTACGGCAGGAGCCTGGACTCGCTCCTCTAGAACCTCAATCCTGGCTCGCAAATCCTGGGCAGTCTGTCCAAACACTTGCAAATTGTGATTAGTGAGGTCCTGTAGGTTTGTAAAACGGGTTTTTATAGTCTGTAAATCTGCAAGGATATTATCAGTCACTCCGCAAAGTTCCTTTATGCGGGCCTCCATTTTCCAGATCTTTTAAGACAGGAGTACTGGAAGGAGAGGAGAAAAAAAAAAAACAATAGTGTTTACCTGTGGTAACACTGCAGAGAGAAAAAAAAATTAAGGGAACTGCTCACCTGGAATGGTTGTGAGAAGTCACAACCACTATCATCACAGAAAGTTCAACCGGACATCTGATATCCACAGTTACAGCAGACACAAAAGAGGGAAGAAAAAAAAAAAAAACAATAGTGTTTACCTGTGTTAACACTGCAGGAAAAAAAAACTTAAGGGAATTGCTCACCTGGAATGGTTGTGAGAAGTCACAACCACTGTCATCACAGAAAGTACAACCGGACGTCTGATATCCACAGTTACAGCAGACACAGCCTTCCCAGACCCAGCAGACACTAACGTTTTGGCTTCAGAATCTTGTAATGTATGTAGTACAGTTCATATAGCGTCTTGTGCTTGGGTGCGATGAAAATACATGAGACACAGGTTTGATATAGAAGGTCTTGTATTACTTCATACAAGTGGCAAAAATAGTCACACAGTTTGCAGATACAGAAGCAGGAGACACAGCAGGCCAGAGTAACTTAAGCTCAGCAATCACTCTCCACAACAGGTTCAGGATCTTCTTCTCTGTTACCGTAAGTCCATGCAAACGTGGATCTTTCAAAGAGCAGGGTTCCAGAGTCCACAAGTGTTCCAGAGTTCCTCAGTAGGAATAGCTGGAGTACAAAGTCCAAGGCTTCCAGGAGTCAGGTCACAGGTTCACTGCAGGCTAGATTCTGAAGCACTGATTGCTCAGCTGTGGCTGCTTAAGAAGCAAGAGGGATATAATCAGGGCGGGAACATGAAAGCTAGAAACTCCATATTGACTGAGGGCAAGATAGCTGCAGCAAGACAGAAAGCAAAATGGCTGACGGAAAAAACTGAGTTTCACGAACATGTACAAAGAACCTTACAGAAGTCTGCGACAGCAATGTCCCTTCGAAGGTGTATGCGCCTTCTGGGTTTGATGGTGGCGTCAATGGAAGCAATTCCGTTTGCCAATTTCATTCCAGGGCTCTCCAAATGCTCATCTTGAACCGTTGGGATCGATCGCAGTTTTCACTGGATTGCAGTGTCATCATCTCCCACAGGGTGAGAGAGTCTCTAGAATGGTGGTTACGTCCGGAAGCGTTATCCCTGGGGAAGTCCTTCCTTCCTCCGAGGTGGTCGATCATAACCACCGATGCCAGCCTGACGGGCTGGGGGGCGTCTGGAACGATCTCTGGATTCAGGGAGTATGGTCGTTGGAAGAGTCTGTCCTGCCGATCAACATCCTGGAATTGAGGGCAATTTTCCTTTGCCTCCAACACTGGACGGTCCCTTTAAGCGGTCTACCAGTCCGAGTGCAGACAGACAACGCGACGGCGGTCGCGTATATCAACCATCAAGGTGGGACGAGGAGCTTCAGGCTCATGATGGAAGTGTCTCGAATCCTGGTATGGGCCGAGGCCAGGGTGCCGGCCATCTCTGCGATTCACATTCCAGGAGTTCAGAATATCACAGCGGACTTCCTCAGTCGCGAAAAGATGGATTCCGGAGAATGGAGTCTTCATCCGGAAATTTTTGCACTGCTGTGCTCCCGTTGGGGAACTCTCCAAGTGGATTTGATGGCATCCAGGTTCAATGCCAAGTTACCGACGTTCATGTCCAGGTACAAGGACCCGAAGGCTGTGGCGGTGGATGCTCTGGTGGCTCCTTGGGACCAATTTGAGCTAATCTATGTGTTCCCGCCGATATCCTTACTTCCTCTGGTGTTGCGTCGGATCAGACTGGAGAGAGTCCCGGCTATGTTGATAGCCCCAGATTGGCCAAGGAGGACGTGTTTCTCGACACTGGTGTCGCTTCTGGCAGCGCCTCCATTTCCACTCCCTCTTCGCCCGGACCTGTTAACCCAAGGGCCCGTTCGTCACCCGGACCTGAAGTCTCTGCGTTTGACGGCGTGGCTCTTGAGACCGAAATCTTGACCCGTCAAGGTTTTTCAGCCGAAGTCATTGCCACTCTGCGAGCTGCCAGAGGTCCGGCTACTACTAGGATTTATCACAAGACTTGGGAAGCCTTCTTTTCGTGGTGTTCGGGTTCTTCTAGGAACCCGAGGATTTTTTCCATTCCCAATTTGTTGGCCTTTTTGCAGTACGGGCTGGACAAGGGTTTGGCAGTTAGCACTCTGAAGGGTCAGGTTTCTGCTCTGTCCCTGCTATTTCGGAAGGCTATCGCTTCGCGTAGGGACGTACGTTCCTTTTTTCGCGGAGTAACCCGTCAGTTTCCACCGCGGAAGGCACTTGTGTCTCCTTGGCGGCTCAATCTTGTTTTGGAGGCTCTTCAACATGGGCCTTTTGAACCTATGGACTCTGTTAGTCTTTCTCTGCTCTCTTGGAAGGTTGCCTTCCTAGTGGCGGTCACTTCTTTGAGAAGGGTTTCTGAGTTGGCGGCTCTTTCTTGCTCGCCCCCTTTTCTGGAGTTTCACCCGGATCGTGTAGTGCTTCGCACTCGGGGTGATTTTCTGCCTAAAGTGGTGTCACAATTTCATGTTAACCAGGATATTGTGTTGCCCTCGCTTTGTCTGGGGCCGAGGAATGCGAAGGAACGGGCCTTGCACACATTGGATTTAGTGCGGGCTTTGAAGTTCTATTTGTCTATTACTCAAAGTTTTCGGAAGTCGGATTCTCTGTTTGTGATCCCAGCAGGTCGTCGTCGTGGTCAACGAGCTTCCAAGGATTCTATAGCTCGTTGGATTCGGTTCGGCCATTTTGGAGGCTTACCGTCTTAAGGGCGAACCTTGCCCGATTAAGATTCGAGCTCACTCCACGAGGGCTGTGGGTTCATCGTGGGCTCTTCATCAAGGAGCCTCGGCAGCTCAGCTCTGCCGGGCGGCGACCTGGCGCTCCGTCCACACATTTACGAAATTTTATAAGGTGGACGTCAGTGCTTCCGCTGATGCGGCCTTAGGACGTAGGGTCCTGCAGGCGGCTGTAGTTTAAAGTTCTTGTGAACTTGTATTTAGCGCTAGTTGCGCATTTACTTAGGTTGTTGGGTTTCTGCCTCTGTTGGTTTTTTGCCCACCCTTATTTTTGGACTGCTTTGGGACGTCCCACTAGTAATGACTAGTGTGTCTCCCTTCCTTCATCTGCTGCTGAAACACGGATTTTGGTAAGAACTTACCTGTAAAATCCTTTTCAGCGAAGAAGGAAGGGAGACACACATCCCTCCCATGGCAGAAGTGTGTTGTTGTGTTTTCAGATGCGGCGTGACCCTTCTCTGATAGCGATTATCTGGGCTGAGGTCGGCGCGCTAAGGCTCTGTTCCAGCATCGCCACTCATCGCAGTAGTCAGGTTCAGTGAGTAGTACCTGGAACTGTGTGGTTTTTTCCTGTTACATGCATAACCTGTATTCTTGTCTTTTCTCTGAAGTCCTTCAGAAGGGGTTATGTTGCTCCGCTGGTGATATTTGCTCTTCCTTAGCTTGTGTACGACTGGAGAGCTGGAGTAGGAGGAGCCCGAGCTGGAGGGGCCGGTCAACACTCTTTTTAATCTGAGGTGTCTATCCCATCTGGGCTCCGCCTACCCACTTGTAATGACTAGTGTGTCTCCCTTCCTTCTTCGCTGAAAAGGATTTTACAGGTAAGTTCTTACCAAAATCCGTGTTTTTTTTTTTTTTTAAATGTTATCAACAAAATAATAATGTAGCCATATGTGTTAAAATTATATTTAAAATGCAGCATTATGTAACTGTTCATATTTAGCACTACACATTGTTGTGTGTGTTCACAAACAATATCCATGTATATTAAAATATCATCGATGCTTCGCCATTTATTGACTACAAGATTTTTGAGTCCCCTTCACCTCAGATGTAGTGTCTAGGTCCTAAAATTCAAATTTATTGAGGCCTTTTGTAAAGGGGCAAGCAGTTTTGTAAATGTATCTTAGTGCTTATAACATGGACACTTCTGGTTGTATGTTGATGTCTTTTAACATTCTAAATCCCATCACACATGACCACTATTTAAATGTTCAGTGTTACAGATGTTGGTTTTTTGGTAATAAATACATATCAGTCATAATAACGTTATGCTGTTATTACATTTGTAGTGACAGATGTGACAAGGCGGTGGCGCAGCTGTCGGGACTGCTACCGGAGGGAGAGGCAGCTAAGGGATCGTAGTGGGGCTTCAGCTTCTAAAAAGAGGAAGTACCTATATTTTGATCGCCTCAACTTCCTTGCGCCTGTGATGGAACTGCGACCGTAAGTGCATGTCTGTTGAACCACTATCATCGAAAACTTTGTTATTTGCTGCCTTTTAAATGATTTTATTTCTTTCCTTTCTAGGACGGAGTCTAACCTAACTGAGAGGGAGACTGGGTCGGACTCTGAAGTGGTTATAGACCCCGTTGGTGATGGGGCAGAGGAGGCAGGCCCTTCCTCTGCAGCATGTAGTTCCACCCAAGCAGCACCACCAGCAGCTGCAGGAGCTGAGGAGTCACAAACCCACCAGCCGGAACAGGTGGACCTACCTCAGAGCAGCAGCCCTAATAGGCCTCAGGATGGGTCTCCTCCTCCTTCCCAACGCACAAGGCGAGGCAGGCGGCGACGAGAAGGAGTGGGTTCTGTGACAAGGAGGCAGGTGGACCGAGGAGTTCTGGACTATTTGTCCAGTGTAGCAAATGATGATGGGGAGGAGGCATTTGCCCGCAGTCTGGCCCGTTACCTCCGGGCTATTCCAAGAGAGCACAGACTGCGGATCAGAGGCGGACTGCAGATTGTTCTGGATGCTGGAACAGCGCCTAATAATCCAAGCACCTTACTAGATTTTCTAGAAAGATGGCAGGTTGGTCCTGAAAATCTATTACGGTTGTTTGGACCCCAGCAATCACAATCTGCTTCTGCCTCTGATCCTCCTCCTCATCATCATCCTCCTCCTCCACCTCCTCCTTGTGTCCAACAGAACCCACCTCCTCCTCCTCATCCTACTGCAGCTCCTTCATACTACGGAGCTACCCAGTTCCAAGCCATGGGACAGAGTGGCCATGCCCAATATGCCCACTCTAACATACCCAATGTTGTTGGCTGGCCACAACATGGATATGTTAGACATGGGCATATTGGGGGTCATTCTGGTACTGCTCAGTCATATCAATATGACTATGAGCAGCAATTCCCTATGTACCCCTACCCACAAGGCCATCAGGATGCAGCCAGTAACCCAGCTGGTACCTTAGGTTCTGCACCAGCTCAGGGTCAAACACAGGTTGCAGATAGTGGAAGGCCTAACACACAACCTGGCCCTCCATCCTCACCACCACCAAGCTACCATCAATTGTAGCTGTAATAACCTTTTTTTATGTTTTTTCATATGTATTTAAGTTATATATGTTTTTTTTTTGCTGTTGAGAATTTTCTAAATATTTCATTGTTACCTTTGGACATGTTGGTCCGGTTTACAAAACATATCAGCCACTAAAAGGCTAAAAAAAACCACTAATGAGTAAAATTAGTGAAGTGCCATTGGTTGTCTGTGATTATTCTTATATGTTATGTCCTGTCTAAAGTAGGGTAAAGTGGACTTTAAAAACAACAGTGTTCCATCAATTAATTAATCACAAGTAACTTTATGGTATGATATAACATAAAACACACTACATAGCTATGGCCTCCTCTTGCCAAGGAATAGCACCAGCAGGGGAAACAAAAGAAATTGGTCAATAAGTCACGGACTTTGAGTCCAGAAGGGGGACGACGAGGATGGATGACTGGTCTCATAGGCCTCGTCATATTATCAGTCTGAAGGTCAGGCATATCAGCTGATGAGCATTCATGCATTCTGGTAAAATTATGTAGTACCACACATGCTTGCACTACAAGATTAACGTTTGAATCACTTAGCTGAATGGCTGATTGTAGGACACGCCATTTGGCTGTAAGAATACCAAATGTGCACTCCACCAGGCGTCGTGCACGAGAAAGGCGATAATTAAATATGCGTCGCCGATGGTTCAGATTGCGACGAGGATATGGCCTCATAACATGACGAGTTAATTGGAAGGCCTCATCCGCTACTACAACATATGGCACTGCATCCATATTTGACTGTGGAAGTTGACATGGTGGTGGTAAGTCCAATTGGTTATTGCGTAACCGCCGACCCATAATGGAAGAATTGAAGACTCTGGAGTCTCCAGTCCTTCCATAGGCCCCAATGTCTACAATTATGAAGCGGTAGTTACTGTCGACCAAGGCCAACAAAACTATAGAAAAATATTGCTTATAATTGTAGAATTGGGTCCCTGAGTTCGGCAGCTTACGCACACGTATGTGCTTCCCGTCCAGGGCTCCAATACAGTGTGGAAAATTACAGCTTTCTTGAAATCCACGTGCAATCCTCAACCAATCTTCCATTTTGGGCTCTGGCATCACCTCTTTATTTAGTCTTGACCAAATTTGTCCACAAGTAGAGCTGACTATTCTGGAAATGGTGGATTTCCCTATTAAAAACTCTAAATGCAGAGCAGCGTATGAGAGCCCAGTGGAAAGGAACCTGCAATACACAAACAACAACAAACATGTACACATCATGCAAACAAACTACAAGCACTGCATTAACCAAATTTAAACAGTGGACATTTGTTTACTCACGCATTGACTTAATGTTATGACTTACAAAGCATTATGACTGCTACACACAAGCATATAGGGAAAAGGGCAAAATGTAATAATGGCATTGGGTACAGTATGTTAAAATGAACAAAGTAAGAACAATGTTAAAGTTGTTCAATTCTGGAAAACATCATCAACATATCGTTGACACACATACCTTAATGTTAGAAGAAGCCTTTCCTCAGCAGAAATTGAAGGACGCATCCTGGTGTTCTGAAAGGTGATTCCAGGGCGCAATATGTCAAGCAAAATATTAAAGGTGGCAACACTCATGCGACAATAGCCAAAAAACTTGTCTGGATTCCTACGCAGTGTCGAATACAGGC